>PYHX02000413.1:12432438-12469655 GCA_004302925.2 Cochliomyia hominivorax
TGCATAACAGAGAAATTTGAACATCTATTATGACTTAAAATTAAAATTTTCACGAAATTCGGCATTATAAAAAGTTGGATAGGGCATCGGGAAAGAGTGTCTCCTTACGAACGAAAATAATTAATATCGTATATCTCTATAACTAACGCAGGAGAAGTAACAACCAAAAAATACACTGAAACTTATGACTAAAAAAATTGGTTAGGGCAGGGGGAGTGGTTCCTCCTAATAAACATAATGTGTTATAGAATATTTAATCAAATTTATCGCATAGTTGAACTTACAGTAGCAAAATATAATACGTTATTTGTGAAAAAGGCACAGGGATTGATAACCCCTTACAAAAGGAATTTTTAATAGGTTTCTGCAGTTAATCCAAAATTGATTGTGGTGGTAATCATACCTGCTTTAAAATTTTGAATTCTTAGGAATTTAATTCCATTTTCCACCTTTTTTAATTTTTCCTTTAACAAATAATTTGCAGTCATAAAATCTATGTTTCCCTTCTAAAATAACGATAAATACAAAAATTAAAATACTTTTTTATTTTAATTTCAAGCAAATTATATAAAGTCTCAATATCGTAGATAACAATAAAAATTCATATAAAATAAGGTGTTAAAATTATTTTTCTATAACGACACCTTATTTATATAAAACCGCAAAAAAGACATTCAAATTATTTGCTTTTCATATAGAAAAAGGACATAAAAATTTATGGAAACTGAAAATTGTATGATGATAATAGCAGAGAGCGAATCTCATTGCCTTTGGTATATTATAGTCCATGTGGTAATCAGTTAACCAAGCAATGGTCCACATACAAAAGAACTCAGAATGACCAAAAGAAAATTGCAATTAGAACTCAAAGACAATTAGAGAAGCTGGTTAGCGGCAGCAGTAGAGGCAATATTTGCTGCGGCAATCAAGCACAGTAAACCACTAGTTGGCTCAATTGTCGTCCAATTTAGTTGGTTCCTTGATATGAGAGTCATATAAAACTGAGAAACTTAACAAGCCAATAACAATAAGAATTCAAACGAAGTCACCAAAAATGTCAACAATTTTATGCAAAAAGAATGAAATAAAAAAACTGAAAGAATTTCAAAGCAAATGTTTTATAAGATCTTTGGACTGGTTGAAAGAAGGAAAACTATAGTGTAAAATGCAATTGAGCTTGATTGTTTTCAGGCCAAGTTAACAAAAAGCAAATTAAAACTTTGGTGGAGGTCGTCACAGGAAGTGAAATGAACATTTATTTGTCTGTCCGTCCGTCTGTCCGTCTGCTTGCTCGTTTTTTTCTCTGGGATTCTTTTACGATTCTTTTTCGCTTTTTTTCAATATAATAACAGAGTTATAGTCAGAGTCAAAGACAAAGCGGTTGTTATTAATTTAACAAAAATAAAGCAGAAGATCAAGTGAAATACTCAACGTTTCGTTCAATTTGCACATAGAGCTGATAAAGGAATCAGACACAAAGAGCGCGAAAGAGAGAAAGGGAAAGAATAAATAAAATTGTCGCCAAATATAAATGAGAATAAACATAAAAGCACAAGTAGTTATCAACATTACAAATGGAAAATATTCGAAAAAGCGGCAAGTGAAATAGAGTTCACAAAAAAAGAAAAAAAACATTAACGAACTCTAACAAATCGAAGCCAAAGAAATTAAATTGTCTCCCTAAGCAGAGTTCTTTGCACTGGCAGTCAAGTCAAACCAATTGTGCACTTTGTACTCCTTTACTAACTGAATGGATTTCAAGTACTAAAATTTTTGGTTTATGTTTTTGTAGTCGAGGATTCCAATATTTACAGATATTTAGGTATATGTAGTTGTATTTAAAAAACAGGGTTTCACAAAAATTAAAATTTGTGGAAAAAATGATCTTGAATTTTTTAGGGAAAAATTTAATTTTTAGTGAAAAATTGAATTTTTAGTGAAAAATTGAATTTTTAGTGAAATGAATTTAGTGAAAATTGATTTTAGTGAAAATGAATTTTAGTGAAAAATGAATTTTTAGTGAAAAATTGAATTTTTAGTGAAAAATTGAATTTTTAGTGAAAAATTGAATTTTTAGTGAAAAATTGAATTTTAGTGAAAAATTTGAATTTTTAGTGAAAAATTGAATTTTTAGTGAAAAATTGAATTTTAGTGAAAAATGGAATTTTTAGTGAAAAATTGAATTTTTAGTGAAAAAATGGAATTTTTAGTGAAAAATTGAATTTTTAGTGAAAAATTGAATTTTTAGTGAAAAATTGAATTTTTAGTGAAAAATTGAATTTTTAGTGAAAAATTGAATTTTTAGTGAAAAATTGAATTTTTAGTGAAAAATTGAATTTTAGTGAAAAATTGAATTTTTAGTGAAAATTGATTTTTCAGTGAAAAATTGAATTTTAAGTGAAAAATTTAAATTTTTAGTGAAAAATTTAAATTTTTAGTGAAAAATTGAGTTTTTTAGTGAAAAATTTAAATTTTTAGTGAAAAATTGAGTTTTTTAGTGAAACATTGAATTTTTTGTGAAAAATTGAATTTTTAGTGAAAAATTGAATTTTTTGTGAAAAATTGAATTTTTAGTGAAAAATGGAATTTTTAGTGAAAAAAATGGAATTTTTAGTGAAAAATGGAATTTTTTAGTGAAAAATGGAATTTTTTAGTGAAAAATGGAATTTTTTTAGTGAAAAATTGGATTTTTTAGTGAAAAATTGAGTTTCTTTAGTGAAAAATTGAATCTTTAGTGAAAAATGGAATTTTTAGTGAAAAATTGAATTTTAGTAAAAATTGAATTTTTAGTGAAAAATTGAATTTTTAGTGAAAAATTGAATTTTGAGTGAAAAATTGATTTTTAGTGTACTAGAACTGGACTAGAACTTAACTTGAACTAAAGTGGAACTGAACTAAAACTCAATGAGAACTAAGGAAATTTCCCCTTTTTAATTTTAACCTTCAAATTACCTCCTGTGGAAAAACCCTTATTTGAGTTTAAGATTTTTGTATTAAATGAAACACATGAAAGTAACAAACAACAACAAAAAATTGTGGTTTAAATGAACCAACTATAACAACAAAAACGGCAGCAGCAGTAGCAGGAAAAGGCAGAAAAAAATATATATAACAACAACAATAACAAATACTACCAATATCTGCAGTATAACAGTAGAAATTTCATAGCAGCAATAAGGAATCAACTTTACCGCAGAAACCACAATTAAGGAATGGACCATTTAAAGAACCACCAAGAGGCATTAGTTGCATACCGAAAAACCATTCACAGAATTACTTGCCATTTGTAAATTGTTGACAATTTATGCATATGGCAACAATGAAAAAGAAAATGGGAAGTAAAAATAAAGAAGAAACAAATAATCTGTGGACCCTTCTTGAAGCCTTCTCTACCTCTCATCTTATTTAGGCGATAATTCAATATTAAATTTTGTAGAGTTTAATTTTATTTTCTTAAATTAAATATTTGTGTTGTTGTTTTAACAACTTTAAATTACCCTTGTTGTTGTGTTCGTTGTTGTTATTTTTGTTTCGGAAAATCTTTAGAATTTTCAAATATTTTGTGAAAATTTCTATAAACTCCAAAGGGAATTTATGTCTTCGAAAAAAAGGAAGAAGCAGAAGACAATCTTACGAGACAAAATCACATTTATTTCATCAATTTTGTACAAATGTTGAAGTATTTTTTTTTTTGGTTTCATTATTGACTTCACCTTTTGATGTTTTATTGAAGCTTTTTTTCGGTTACGGAGCAAAAGGCAACAGAAGAGTGTGTATGTTTTTGTTTTAGATCAAATTATTAACGCCCTTTTCTTGTTGGTTTAGTTTTTAATTAAGTTTTGAAAGTTGTAATAAAAAGAAATTTGAAAATAAAATACATGATGATGATATTTCTTTGGGGGATTCAATTTAATGGGGATGGAAAAAAGTCATTTCGATAAATTAGAGTAAAATTAGTTTTGATTTGTTTATGATCACACGATGAAAATAATGATATTCATCAATTAGGTGGGACTAATGGCGTTAATATCCTTTTCTATAAATTGTTATTTTCAACTTGGTCGTGGTCCTACCGAATACATAACCTCAAGGACATAAATATTCCGTCAAGCAGAAAATGTACGAAATTTTGTTTTTTGAAAATTGAAATATAACTTTGTGACTGAAAAGAAATTAATACAAGATGAGATTGGCTTTTGAGTTTAAACAACATGAACCTAAAGAAACTCATTCTACAGGATTCTCAAGTTGGATACCTCGAATTATAGACTTTTTTTTACATAATTCAGATTATTTATATTTTAAACTATTTCGATTCAATGGTATCAAAGGAAATCGATGTGGTAAAAGCTCATTTTGTCGGAACAACCACGACTTTCATCAAATATATAAAATAAATTTGATGAATAAACATTTGGTGAAACGGACAAAGTTAAAAATGAATTTCTGAACGGCTTTAACTATTTCAAATTTATATAATAATTTAACAGAAGTCGGTCCACTAGATTCTAAAGTTCGACACCACAAATCATAAATTTTTAGATGAATCAGATTCGTTTTATTTTAGCCGTTTTTATCTCAATCGCATCAGAAGCAATCATTTTTATTCCCATTAATTTTAATTTTAAAATATAATAACAAAAGTTTCTCACCTGCCCCACCAAATAAAAAAGATAATCTCTAGGGCATAAATATTCGGTGAAGCCGAATAACGCGTAGTATTTTAAATAAAAAAAAATATAAATATGTAACTTTCGAATGGCTAGAACGATTCCAATTTAATATGATAGTAAAAGTGTAGACGGTTTTAAGTTTTCAATTTGAACCTTGTGAACATAACAGGGGCCGCCCTATAAGATCTTAAAGTTGAACACATTAAAGTATAAATTTGAAAATGATACAAAATCGTTGTATTTTAATGTATTTCTTGCAAAAGTATGAAATGAAATCTATTTCATTTTCGCTAACTTCAACTTTAAAATCTTATAATAAAAAGTCCGACTTAGTTCCACCAAATACTTGATATGAATATTCGGTCGGGCAACAAACATACAGTATTTGATAAGAAAATTACATGGAAATAAATCTACGATTTCAATGAAATTAGAAATCACTAATAATTAAACTGAAGGTGAGTTTAAGTTTTGGATTTGAACTTTGTGGACCTAACAAGGGCAGATCCACAAGTTCAAATTTGAACACCAGGGAGAACTCTCAGATATCCCAAACGATAATTAAAACACTATAAATGTTAGAAAATATTTATTATAGACCCCGACTATTGAATCTAATTATTACCAAATGAGATGTCCAAATTCCAGCGCTGTTAACAGGTTCCATAAGAACTCTTAACTTTAACTCGTCTACACTCCTACCAACACCGTCTTAAATTTTATTGTAATCTTTTTCTCTCTTTTCTTTCATTTTTTCATAAGAAAAACTACTTCTCCTCCTCCCCAATATCTTTCACATTGCATTTACCGACTTCTAACTTTTAATCTTATTATTGCTTTAGGTTAAATTTTAAACTAAATATTAAAATATCGAATCCTATAATCAATATTAACACTTTATTTACCCAACTAATGTTTATCATTAAGATGATATTAAAATGTATAAGTGAAACTAATATCGCATAAAATGAATAACTTAAGAAGTAAAAAGTTATTAATATTGAAGCCAAGTGTGGAACATGTTTATGGAAATTAAACTCTTTAATGTTAAACGAAGATTAATGATAGATTTAAGGAGTCAATATTAAATAGAACATTGAATTTAAATTATTCAGACGATAAGAAATGATTCGAAATGAGCAAAAACTAAATATTTGAAATAATGAATAAAATTATAAATTAGATTTTGGAAAACGAGCAAAAGGCGTTATAGGGATATATGTTTAATTTAAAGAGAAAAATTGAGGAATCTGGTTAAGAGCAAAACTTATTTATGGTGACTTTAGAATGTAAAGACTGTAATTGAAATTTAACAATAATTCGAAATGGATTCAAAATAAATTTTGAGTTTTTTGTTGAAAAGAAATCATGTCTGATTGGATATCGAATGAATGAATTTGCATAGAATTTAATTTCGAAAGTTCGAACTTTTTTGGTTTTGCATGGGTGCAATTATAAAGTTATAAATTAAGATAATTCAGATAATAAATCTTTTAACTGTGTTTTTATTTCTCATTCAAAGTAAAAACAAAGAAAAAACCTTTTTTTACATCTGAGCCCACGACGAGACCCCACGAATTAGTTAGCTCTGATTGTTTTCTAGTAACTTGGATTTGAATTTTCCACTTTCAGTATTTATTATTTGTATTTAATCCATAAAAATTCCTTTTATTTCGTAATTTTTTTCATTAAAAAAAATATTTCAAACTTTTTTTAAACTGCTTTTTAAAAATTGACCGAATTTTAGCTTCTTATGAATTTTGAAACAAAATTGTTTGAGTTGCAAAAATTTATTCATTATTCTGGAATCTTCAGAAAGCATGAATCTTGTGATTCATGCTTTCTAAAGACTTCATTTAGTTTTCAGGTTTGAGAAGCAAATGAAATTTTGATAAAAACGAGAGGCCTAACTCAAGAGGGTTTAAAATTAGCCCTATAGAGTTATTGGACACAAAAATCGAATTTGAGATTTCTATATTTTAAGTAAAAATAATTGAACTATTTTTCTGTTGGAACTGGGTTTAGTTATTGACCACAATCTTTTTTATTAATTTAACAAGGTTGGAAAGGTCATTTATTTCCAAAACAAGATTCTGCCCCACTGAGCACTTTCATCCTAAACTTATCAATCTAATTCAATTAGATTTAGTGAAATAGTTTGTTATTATCCTAAGCAGTTTCCTATTAAAACTAAGTGATATCGGTTATATAACAAAAAAGTGATGTATGTGATACATCACTTAAATTCAAAACATATATAATAAAAGCTCCCATATAAACCCCTTTCCCGGAAAAAGGTATAAACCACGTTACAGCTGAATAAAGCATTCGTACCATAATTTTCCAACCGATATCGGGAAGTTAAAAATATCATTACATCATAAAATCATCGGTGGATAAAAAGGTAATTTTTTTTTTTAAATTTTCCAATTGAAATTTTTCTTTATACTCCAAACTTTTGTAAAAGTCTAGATTAGCAGAATCTGTTCAAATAAAAATCTATGAATCGGTGCATTATATATTGAAAATGTACCTATACAGAAATGATAATAACCCAAGTTTTTCAGCATGAAGACTAATCTCCGTTAGGTACATAAAGTCCATACTCAGAACTTAATTTCACTTACACTTCTACACTCACTTTCAAAAATCGGTGAATCTGTTCGGTTGTAACGCATTCATTTCCATTTTATCTTTAATATGAATTACTATGCAGTTTGTAAAAACCCTTCTCTTGATAGGTTATTAAAAACAGACCAGCTGTTGGATTTACCATTAAAGTCTAAAACGCCAAAATCAAACCGATAGAGGCGATTTGAGAAGATCCAGAAGGTCAGGATCGTTTCAATTATTTTTAAGACTCTAGATTTAAATTCAGATTCTATTTAAGATTTTTGGTAAAGATACACGTTATGTTCAGATTTAAACTCTAGTTCAGGATCTAGTTCAAAATTTTATTCAAACTCTAGATCAGATTCAAGTTCAGATACTAATTCAGTTTCAAGTGCAGAGTCTAGTTAAAAGTTTAATTCAAACTCCAGTTTAGATTCTAGTACAAATTCTAGATCATATTCTAATCCAAGATCCATTTAGGATTCTAATTCATATTCTACTTTAGATTCAAGTCCATTTCTAGTTCTTTGGAATATAACAAAAATCTGGATCGTTTCTACAATTTTTATGTCCCTGAACTTAAAACTTAAAAACGCATACTCTTCTGCTGTCACTCCATGTGTTGTATTGAAATCGAATTAGTCGTTCGGAACTTACAGCATTATTTCTATTTAATTTTCCATTTGAGACATTATGCATTCCCGGACTAATGTGAACCTCGATAAATCAAATATTTTTATTTATCAGTATTTTTTTTTTCAAATAAATTTCAAAATAATCTCACATGCAATTAATTAAGTTACAACTCACTTAATCAACATTTCTAAGTTTTCCAGACACCTTGTCCTCTTTTAGAGCAATTCATAGAACTTGACTTACCCTAGAAGTGAGAAGAAAAGAAAAAAAAACAACATAATTAAAAAATCAAATGCAGACAATAAAGAAATAAATAAATAAATAATTGACAAATAATTTAAATATTCAATTAAATTAAATTAATTTAAATAAAAAAAAAAACAAAAAGAAAAAATACAAAATTAATAACACATTTTTACAACAAAAAAATAATTCACTTGACACTTTATAGTGACAACCAACAAACAAACAAACAAACAAGTTCTTTTTTTCCCATTTTTCATTATTCTCCACTTTGCATTATTTTAATTTGAAAAAGCTGCTAATTGATAAGAATAAGAGACAACAAACAAAAAAAAGAAACAGAATATAATTTATTTATGCAGAAATTACCAATTCCAGACGACTTAGCTGTTTGTCCAATCGACCATTCCTTCAAAACTAGCCGGGTGTCTGTCTCTTGGTCTCTTATCCGTCCGTCCGTCTGTCTGTATGTCAACATTTGTCTGCCACCCTGTTTTTGTAAAATTTCTCTAACATTTCAAATTAGTGTCTCGTCTTGGATTCCATTTACTCGTTCATTCACTTTAGTCACTTCTTTTGGGATTCTAAACTATTTTTCTGGTGTTTTTCTGTACGTCCGTCCTACCCTCCATCCGTCTGTCTACCAGTTGTTTATTTTATTAACTTTACAAAATTCAACAAAAATCATGTCTCTCTGGTGGGTTCCTCATTTTACTGCTCTTTACATCAAGAAATGCAGGAGAAGATGTTTTGTTGGAAGAAATATAAAATTAAACGGACGAAAGAAAAAAAAAAAGAAATATTTGTACCAAAAGACACATCGTGTCCAGCTCATTTAATATGCAAATTATTAAAAAAAACACACACACACTCACACACACAATTCGTTCGTAAAATCAAGACAATTCGTGGAAATATAATAAAAAAAATGGAGTTTCTTAAGAGCAATATCTGACTGTTCAGATATTGCGATACGTCTGTCGCTGTGACTCTGTCTGTTAACTGATGATGTTGATTATTGCGACACCTGTTCTAAATGAGCTGCAATAAAATTAATAGTGTTTAAAATTTAAAATTGCACTCAATCAACTAGTGAATGTTACAGCAATTAGCTACTGGAATTTATTGATTTAAATCAAATCAAAATGTTGTTACTGTCGTCTGGCAAAAGCTCACAAGGGGCAAAGGGTCGCAAAGGGAAACACATGTGGAAGTAATTAGTTACAGAGATAAATTTATTGGAAAGTTTTTTTTAACATATGACAAATATTAAAAATAAAAAATTATTAAGGTCTTGAGAAGGAAATAGATGTATAAGGGAGATTTGAACGGTTTTCGATAAAAAAAAGTCTAATTTTGATTCTACTTTGGATTCTAATTCAAATTTTAACTTAGTTTTTTTTCTTGTTCAGATTTAACTTCAAACTCTAGTCCAGATTCTTGTTCAACTTCCTTTTCAGAGTCTAGTTCAGACTCTACTTCAGCTTCTAATTAGGATATAAGCTAAAATACTAGCTCAGATATCAGTTCACGTTTTAGTTTAGATTCCATTTCAGATTCAACTTCAAACTCTAGTCCAGATATTATTTTAGACTCTGGTTTAGATTCTAGTTAAGATTCTTTTTAGATTATAATTCAGATTCATACTTAGACTATGGTTCATATTCTAGTTCAGATTCAATTTCAAACCTAGTTCAGACTATACTTCACAGATTAACGTTCAGATTCGAGGGCAGATTTTTGTTCAGATTTAACTCTAATCTAGTCCAGATTAGAGTTCACATTCCGTTTCAGATTCTGGTTTCAATCTTAGACAAGATTCAAGTTCAGACTCTTCTTTATATGCTAATTATTTCTTTTTATGTTTTAGTTCAGATTAAAACTCAAGCTCTAGTTCAGATTCAAGCTCAAACTCCAGGTCAGATTCAACTTCATATTACAGTCCAAATTCTAGTTCAAATTCCAGTTTAAATTCCAGTAAAGATTCAGTTAAAAACTCTACTTCAAATTCTAATTCAGTTAACAGTTTACGGTTTAGTTTAGTTCTAGTTCAGTTGTATTTCAGATCCTTAACTTTAATTATATGATTTGATATTAAGGGCCCATAAAAATTAAGGATGGTATTTTCTCAGTTTTTATCTGAAAATAATTTAATTGATCGTTTTTAAGAATTGTCAATGTAACGGGATCATTCTCTATATGATTATTAAACAGCTCACGATAATTTGTCATATCTAAATTGTCGATAATAAAAACACATTCAATCAATGTTTAGATACATTTTTTTGTAGTAAAATAAAATCCTATAAAATGTTTATCAGTTACCGCCCTAAAAATCTCCCACTATAACGGTAAAATATATTAAAACCTAAACACGATTTCTTTTGACATTATTATCTAGTCTAAATCTAATAAGAGAGAAAAATTCGAAAACTCTATAAAATTTGTATTATCATTTTCTAATGATCTTAAACATGCACAACATTAAATCAGATTTTGGTTTTTAATTTTCGAGTCATAAAATAAAATATATAAAACATGATTTAAAACCTCAATATTTTTATGACTTTAAAATGTGACAAAAATTAATTGTTTTTCTCTTCATAAAACACACAACAACAAATGTAGTTATGTGTTTTGTTATTGTATATGTAATGGAATGAATAAATAGTCTCAGTTTCGGGAAAACGTCAACAATTTTCGTATGAGTTCAATGTAAGAATTTTGATTTATTACCTCTCACCACAAAACCAATTGGGAATTATAACGAACACATACACACAAAGAGATGAAAACACTACACTTACATATAAATTACATTTACTCCAAATAACTACACACCCAAACAACTACCGTCTCTATGTCAGTATGGATGTGTGTGTGTGTGTATGAGTCTACTTGTGAGATATTTTACTATTCATGTCAGGGGTTGGGAGGATGACAAGTTAAAAACATGTGAGTATTAGTTTAGATTTCCTGGAAATGTAATTTAATGTCTTTTTCCACAAATGAACACACGAAATTTATTTTACAGTTTAATTGTTTTTCATTCTTACACTCCCTCCTCGCGCTCTCTCCCTCTCTATCCATCACACACATACACACTACACCATACGCACTATGAATTTATTTTAATTTTTATTTTTATTATTATTTTTTTGAAGTTGAACTTTAAAGTGTGAGTTCACTTGTCACATATATGTCAACGCATATGATTTTGAATAGTGACAATGACAATGACAACAATACTTATCGATCAATATATAATTAATTGTTATTGTTTTTGTATGTGTGTGATTATATTAGTAAGAGACGCTTGTATGTAATGTGTGTGTGTGTATACAAGTGTATAATTGAACCAAGATTGATTAATTTCCTCTTCAGATATTTAAGTCTCATATGCAGACAATGACAACAACAACAAACAAACAGTCATACATTCATATTATGTCACAATTGAAAATACGTACATCATGTGTTTGTTTGTATGTTTACAATTTTAATTGTTTATTTTGAAATGATACTCAATTCATTCATTCATTCATTCTTTCAATATATAAGAGTATCATTATTTTAAATGAATAAATTTGTCAATATTTATAATTATTTTTGCTTAAAATCCCAAAAAGAAGAGGAAATAATAAAATTCCACTTGGTGGGTTTTTCTATTTAAAGTGTTTAAAATAAATAATTTTATTTTTTATTGAAATTTATTTTCAATAGAAAAAGTAAGTTCGTAGAAACTGAATTTGTTTCCGACTTCGATAGAATAACATATAGATTGAGTTGTGGAATACCTGAGTTGAAATTTTCTTCAAGTCTGATTTCCTCCAATGAAATACAATCAATAGAGTATGATTTTTGGGCTTAGAATTCCTTTAATATTTTTGGAAATAAATTCGAGAAATTTCAGATTATGGAACGAATACTTACAGGATTTTGTCTTTAGTGAAAATTATTTTCAAACTGAATTTTCGATTTTTTATTTTAAAATAACATTTGCATTTTTTAAATTTACGTTTAATATAAGTTTTCCTATAAATTTTTCATTATAGGAAATTACTTGTATATTTTCAATATAAATTCTATTATGGAAAGTACTCACTAAGTTTTTATTTTAGCGAACATTTTTTGAAATATAATAATATAATAAATATAATACAAAGTTCTTTTTTATAGAAAATTTTCAAGAACTTTTTCTATAAGAAAAATTTTACAAATGGTATTTAAAAAATTTTTCTTACATTGAAAATTAAATAAGAAAGGAAACTAGTTTTCACATTTTTTTTTAAATTTTATTTATTTTTATAATTTTCCATCGAGTTTTTTAAAGAAGAATAAGTTTTTCAAAAAGTCCTCTTGAATAGAAAATCTCTAAAATTATATAAAAAAATCTCGAAATTATATAAAAAATTGTAAATAAATTAAAATTGAGGTACCACCAGCAATTTTCCAGGGTTTTTATAGTAAAATTCTATAAATCATTTCCAAACGTTCAATATACATAATACATTTATTAGGTATCGGTCGTAAAATTTAATTTCAACCGACATTAGGACGGATGGACAATACTAATGTAGAATGTTTAAACTTTAGGAGACCTTAGAGGAATATTACTAAAATTATAAACAAAATTACAAACATCTATATTGGGGATGTCAATCGCGATCTCGAAAATCCGGTATGTTTCGGAATTGAGTTAACGGGAATCCCGGGATTTGACAAAAAAATGATTTGCAGGATTTTTGGGACTCACTAATCCCAAATTTTCGGGGAGATCCCAAATAATATAATAATTTTTGTCCGTCTAACCAAAATGTCAAGAGGATGTAGATAGTTAATAATCCATTTTGTTCCGGTGTTAGATTTTTCGAACAGTAAAAATTTTTTCCATTATATTTTTATATAAAAAACACAAAATTTCAGTAAAATTTTTTGATATAAATGTAAAAGTAAAAACATTTTTTATTAAAATAACCGTGTTTTATTATGGAGTATATAACTCCGAAAAATACCGAAAGCTCGAAAATTTTCGGTATCTCTAAAAGTGTCGTAATCCCGAAAAATCCCGGGATCCTTTTGATTTTTAAAAATTATAGTTAGACATCCATAATATGTAAGTCGATGTCAAATCAATTTCATTCCTTGAAATTTTTCTAATAAAAATAAATTTACAAAAAGTGTTGTTGTGTATTTTTTAAAATTAATATCGAAAGATTCTAATATGTTCAATATTTATTCACACCAAAACTTAAAAACGTTTAATTTTAATTAAGAAGGAACCATCTCAGATCCCACAACGGAGTGACTATAAAAAGATCTGTCTGTCGTTAGCGCGCCCACACCCATAACAATTGACAGAGGTCAATGAAATTTGGCCTGAGTATTTGCCATAGTCCTGAGAAGTTTCCTATTTAAAACTGGCAAAATCGGTTTTGTATATTAAAAGATATCTAAGACAACTTCTAATTATCGAAATCCCTCCAGAAAAATGAAAGTTATAACCAAAAATTTAACAAATTTTGTTATTATTTTTAACAAAAACTTGTATGTAGTAGTGTATGTTTCTATGGGATTCGATATAACCGAATTAAACATTCTTACACACAGAAAAAAAGTTGAAGCAAAATCAACATTGATCACAGTTGATTTGAGATTGAATATTTTTTTCACTAAGTGCAAATTAAATGTTTTTATGTTTGTGGTGAAATAAAATTGTACATATTAGAATCTTTCGATATTAATATATAAAATTATACAAGGAGAAAATTTTCAAATCAGTTTTAAGTAATAAAATTTCAAAAATATTGTCCAGCAACTTTATTTACTGTGAAACAATGTTAAAATAACCTTTTTTAACAATGAAGCAAAATCATAACCAAAAAAAGAATAAATCATTTTAATTTTAATAATTTAACATAGATTTTTTCTGTGTGTACTTGTTTAAATATTATAAAATCCTTAATAGAAAATTTTTTAAAATAAAGAGATTTAAATATGTCTTTCATTAATTATTATTTTTTTAAATTGTTTTTCCTATCAGATCTGATGTGATCAATCTGTATGATGTACTAAAAAATAATTTTAGGGGTTTCAAAATAAAAGTTTCAAAATGCGTAAAAATCGTTTAAAGATTTTAGCTTTTTGGAAATTTCTACAGGAAATAGTGGAACTTTTAATGCATTTTTAATTTAATCAATTATTTTGTAAAAAAAATATTCCAAAAACACTTGTTTTCTAGTTTCTCTGGCAACAACTTAAAAGCTTGAGAAATTCCAAACGGTATTTTTTAACACCGAAAAAAAAACTTGTGTTGTCTTTGATAAAAATCTTAAAGATTTAATCGTAAAAAAATACCGAAAAAGAATTAAAGATGTTCATGTTGAATGCGAAAAACTAACAAATTAACGGGTTTTTGATTTATTGGACTCAATATGTTGTCGGGTTTTTTTTGGTTTTGTTTCTCTCGTCAAACAAAAAAAATATATCTGAACAATAAATCTTAAGAAAATTTTGTTTTTTATTAAAAATCTATTTGGTTTTTCAAAATATTTTTCATTAAAAAAAACTCAAATTAAATTGGACGAATGAAATAAATAAATAATCGTTTAAATCGTAAAAAAGGGGTGTGTGAGAGTGGAATTTTTAATGAAACTAAGAAAATCGAGAAAGAAACAATTTAATTTTCAACAAAAATCTGTTTCAAATATGGTGAGAAATTTTTTCTTAAAGAGAAAAACACTAAAATGCATTTAATGACTCAATAAATCTTGTAAATTAATCTAATGAAAACTTAAACAAATGACGACAATAAAATAATGATCTGGTGGTATATGACGAATCTAAAATACCCTTCACACATTTCAATAGTTTCGTAAATAAAAGAAGTACACAAATATTTAGGGTCACAAAATTGTGCATATTTTTGCATACAGCTAACGTTTGCAATTTAATGAATTAAAATACATATCTTGGGATTTTTTCAGATATCTGTTCTATATATATATTTTCGAATTTAGATCGATTTTTTTTATTTTAAAGTTTATTTTAATATATAATTTGAATTTAAAATCATTATATTTTCATCGAAAATGTTGCCGAATTTTTCTAAATTTGAGATTTCCATATAGTTCTATAACTTTCATGAAACTGGACCGATTTTGTTTGTCTCTGAAGTACTTTGGCCAACTACAAACAATTTAGTATTTGTTTCAATTCAATTATTTTTCATTAAAAATGTTGCTATTTTTTTCTTTAATTAAGGCTTCTTTAATTAATTTAATTAATCAAATATATTTCTATATCCTTAATAATACTGGACCGATTTTTCTTTGTATCCTATACCGAAGTAGTTGAAGCGAAAGCAAATAATTTATACAAATTAGATATTTAGTGATTCTTTCAATTCATTTATTTTTCATTAGAAAAAATAATAAAATCCTTTTTTTGGAATTTTAAGTAAATTCGGATATCGCCCTATATCTATCTTCTTAGTATTTCTATCTATTTATCTATTTATTTATTTATCTATCTATCTATCTATCTATCTATCTATCTATCTATCTATCTATCTGCCTATCTAACTATTATCTATCTATCTATCTATCTATCTATCTATCTATCTATCTATCTATCTATCTATCTATCTATCTATCTATCTATCTATTATCTATCTGCCTATCTGCCTATCTATCTATCTATCTATCTATCTATCTATCTATCTATCTATCTATCTATCTATCTATCTATCTATCTATCTATCTATCTATATATCTATCTATCAAACTACCTATCTATCTATCTATCTATCTATCTATCTATCTATCTATCTATCTATCTATCAATCTATCTATTATCTATCAATCTATCTATCTATCTATCTATCTATCTATCTATCTATCTATCTATCTATCTATCTATCTATCTACCTTTCTATCTATCGATCTAATTTTATATTCCACAAACTCCTTTAAATGTCACAAAATTATCTTGGTAAATTTCACTACATTCAGATAATTATTAATTTTATTCCAATAATTTGTCCCTATTTTTGGATGGGACTTTGAGATTACTTCAGTTATCAGCCTCTAACTTTCTTTTTATTATTCTAATATTTATGTTATTATATATAAAACAGCAATCTGAATAAATCATACTTAATTTGGCTTAAAATTTTGATTCTGTCTGTAATTGTGATATATTGCAATATATCTTATTTGAATTTTGAGTTTAGCTCAAATACTGCACCATTCTAAAATTGTATTGCTAAATTTCAGTATCAAATAACTGGCGATCTTGAAAAATAATTTTAAAAAAGATTTTGTAAATCTCTTAAGTTTTCTTAAGAAAAATTTATTTTCTTGTCTCTTGTGAAATTTTAAAGTTGCTTCAGATATCGGTCAATAACTTACTGTTTTTTATACCGACCTTTATGATTGAATATATCAAAATCCGGAGAATATCAATAACCAAACTGGAAGAATTTAACTTCTATTTATTTGTCATTGAAAAATTTACTGAAATTACATTTTTAAATTTTGAAGTTGTCTCAAATTTTTATTTTTTCTGAACCGATTTTTCTTGGTTTTCTGTACTAAAATTCTGGGAACTTTAGCAAATAATTTGAATAAATTTATTTTACTTTTCTTTCTTCTTAAAAAAAAACAATCAAATTCTTTGTTTGAATTTTTTACTTTTCATCGCAATTCGGTCGAAAAGTTTTAGCCGATTTTATTGGTTTTCAGCATCGCTATGTTTGGAACAATCAAAAATCATTTAAATAAATTTCTTGAAATTCCGCTAAAAAATTTTAACATTTTGAAAACGAAAAAAAATCAAATTATTAATTTCAATTGTGTGATTTTCTTCGCTCTAAATTTTTCGAGGTACTGCGCCGATTTTTTTGAATCTGGTTCCAAAGAGTTCCAGACAACAACAAATCTTTAAATTCGACTTAAATTTTTTCAAATTTCTTTATTTTTCCTTAATCAATTTAACTCAATATCTTAAATTGAATTTTAAAGTTGTTTAAGATATCGGACTATAACCTTCTTAGTAGAAGTCCCGCCTTAGAATTTTTATTGAGCAAAACACTTAAGACTAAAACAAATTAAATGGTTCAATTACGCTTATAATTTGTTTGATACTGAAACGATTTTTTAGGACTTTCTATATCACAGTCTAAAGAAATAAGAGGAGTACAATTTATAGAATTTATAGTTTATATCAGATATCGGTATATAGCTATCTTGTTAATAGTCCAGTTTTGATGGTTTGTTACATTTAAAACTTTGGAGAGATAAAAAAATTTGAATAAATTTAATTTGATTACGATTATTTTCAGATCTGTTTAATATTCGCAGAAAATTGTATGTCAAATCCTTGTTAAAATTGTGGTTGTGTCAGATATCGGTCTATAACTTTTTGTTTATCTGCCCTCTTCACTGATTATTTTTGGTTGAGCAGTAACATAGACGAAAGACGGTCGAACATATTTAGAATTGGTTCCAAAATAATTTTAAAGTTTAAACACTTTTTTTCTTGATATCACAAAGGGTCTGACAAATTTAATATACTTCTGTTTACATGTTGTGCTGGTGTAGGTCGTACACAAATTAGAATATATATATATATACAGCAAAGAAATAAAACATAACGACAAGATCATTAAGCGCCATATGTTAGAGATTTCACAAAAAGGAAATCAAAATCCTATAAAAATTTCAAACAACAAAAAAAAAACCGAAAAGAAATGAAATACAAAGAAATGATGATAATTGCTGTAGAGCTGTGTAAAGAAAGAGAGATTGCACTCCCAAGTGACATGTTTTGATAGATAATACATTCACATTCGATGAATGAATGAATGAAGAACTGAATGACTGATGATAATGACGGAGATGATGATGAGAATGATTATTGTTGTGAGATTGTATTTTGATGTTGTTGTAGTTGTAGTTGTAGTTGTTGCACATTTACAAAAGTTCATTATTGTTGTTTGTGGAAAAAACTCTAGAGAGTTGACAACGATGTTGTTGTAGGTCTCTTATAAGTTTATTTGGTGTTTGTGTTGTATGTTTCTGTCTATTCGTATATGTGTGGCGGTTGGTCATGGAAAATGTTTGTTCTATGTTTTTTTTTTTGTTTTTTTCATCTTTTTTTTTGGATATAAAAGAACACCCAAACAACAACATACGTTCATGGACTCATACTTTATAAAATTTCAATCGTACACAGTGATACATTATGCATACATTCATACTTATAGAGTCGTTGCAACAACAGGTACAGTTAGTTTCAATTGAAAATGATTGAAATCAAATAACGCCAACCCAGGCACAACAACAGCAGCAACAGCAACCACAACTCAGCTCAACACTTCCCCCATACATTTCAAATAAAAAGAATACAGTTGAGAGCGTAAATGTGTGAAAGTGATTTTTTCATATCCTGACATAATCCAGGAAATGTCTTCTAAAATTTGTTTATATGAAGTGATACTTGATACTTTTTTCACAAAATGTCACATTTCTCGATGAGAGAAGAGGGATTTGACTTCCCACGAGAAGAAATTATAGCCTCTCAATTTGTCCTTAACTGACCATAATAACCCTTCATTTTCACCCTTTTACCTTTTTAATCCCTTCACTGTTGTTTAAGTATTCAAATTCAAATGGTAATTTCTTTTTCACTGTGTGTCCCCGAGTGTGATCCAAAGTATGTTTATATACAATCACACTAACTACAGTAAATAAAATGTGAGTGTATCTCTTGGACTCATGTCATGGCTAGAAATTTTCATGAAACCAAGTGATTATTCATTAAAATTGCTTTAGAAAATTTTCGTAATTTTCTATTTTTTTTCACTTTGTTTTGTTTTGGTTCTCTTTTGTTGTTGCTATTTTCTTTTCATTTCACTAAAGTTTCCTTTTTTGTTTCCCAAAAAAGAACAAAACAAAAAACTAACATTTGCATAAAAGCATTTGGGATTTAGAAATTGTTGCAACGACAACAACAACATCAAACAATTATACAAAACATGTAACAATAGCAACCAAACAACAGCAACAGAGCAACAACAAAATAACACCAAATGCCTTTGAGCCAAAAGAAATAAACAGACAAACAAACAAACAGCAACGAGAAAAAAAATTGTCAATTGTTAATATGTGGGGACAAAACATGGTCAAGTTTTGTTGTTGTTGCTAACAATATCAACAACCAACAACACCAACATTGGCCTCTGAGAAAACAAAAAAAAAAAAGAGGCATGAAAAATTTTCCTTCTAACATGACTAAAGAAAAGTTTTTTCGCTGTATTTTTTCCTCTCGTGTTTTCAATTTTCTGGCAACAGGTTACATGTGATTTTTCTTATGTCTTTCTTTCTCTACAAGTCCATCTAATATTTTCATTCCTTTTTTTTCGATTAGTTTTCTTAAGCCTTTCTTTTACTTCTAGATTGTATGTTGGTGTGTTTTTCTTCAATAGAGATTTTCAATTGTTGATTATGCCAGGACTCTGGTGGCTGTTGGGTAAAGAAATGTTAACTACAAAAACAAAATAAACCAATTCCCACTGACGAACAAGAAAATTTGTAACATCGCGAAGAACAACGACAACAAAAATCAGCAAAAAATAACACGAAAACATCAATGCGAAAGTAACTACAAGACTTTTTTGTTGTCTAAACTATAAGATTTCAGAAAGAGGAAAGAATACTCGGAACTAAACTGAAATTGGAAGTAGGATCGGAACGGAACTAGAGTCTGAACCAGAACTAAAATAGAACTTAAATATAATCTGAACCTTAAACTCAACTAGAATCTACTTTAGTAACTGAAGTAGAATATGAAATTAGATCTGAAATAGAAACTTCATTATAGTTTGAACTAGAAGTTGAAATCGAACTGATCTAATACTAAACATTAACTGAACCGTAAACTGAACTAGAAGTGAACCAGAACTGAACTAGACCGAACTAGACCGAACTGGAACTGAACTAGAACTAAACTAGACCGAACTAGAACTGAACCAGAACTGAACTAGAACATAATTTGAACTTCACTAGAACTTAACTAGAATCGAAATGGAACTGATTTAGAATTTGAACCAAAATTCTAAATATCAACCAGAATCTCAACTAGAATCTGAATTTTAATCTGACCTATAACGGAAATAGAACTGAACTAGATACGAAAATGTATCTTAACCACAACGAAAACCAGGAACTAGACCTCAATTTGAATTAAAAGTTTAACTTTAATTTGATTTAGAATCTGAATATGAATATGATTTTGAAACCGAATTAGAATTTAAAAAGTGGAGAAAGTTCCCGCTCGTTTCATATCTCAATATAAGATTTCATTCCCCTCAACTTTAAACTTTAGTTGGCAGCAACAAAAAGGTCTAAACAAGCACAACGTGCAAAAAGCGTGTTACATTTGAGTGGACTTTATTTCAAATCTCTAAACTTTTTTGTTGCAAGTAACAAACTTATTGTGCAAATAATGCAAAAGAAGAGAAAAAAACTATTTATTAGGAGAACAAAAACAACAACAAACAAAAAAGTGTAATGAAAATAACACAACAAGTGAGCCTAACGCTGCCGTTGCTGCTGATGGATGATGGTGGTACTTTATTTTTAGTGATCAATTGATATAAGCAAAAGACTGATGATGACCATCAAGAATGATGTATTTGTACACCCATACATTTTGACATGAAAACTATGCCAAATGCCACTGTTTCTCTAAAGAAAATAAATAAAAATACAAAAACAAAGAAAAAACCAAAAACAAAAACAAAACAATGAGGGATCTAACTCCAACAACAAACAAAACGCATTGAAAGATGTTCTAACATGACTGGCTTTGCTTGTTAGTTGGGTTAAGCAAACGCAAACGCATGACTCTGTTGACTCTATTCGTAACTTCATCATCCATCACGCAGGAGGCTTGAAACATATTCAATCTAATTCACCAGGATCATTGGACACATGCAATTGTCTGTCTGTCTGTCTGTTCTTTCATCCATCTGTATGTCTGTCCCTTGAATGGTTAATACCAACTACTATACAATAACAACAAAAAACTATTGATCGCTTATCATTTTGAAACTACGAAAGTTGAGCTGACACAACACCAACATCATTTTGTTTACTCAGTGCTGGTTTCTCTAGAAGTCTAGGAAATTTTTTCTGCCACATTGAGTGAAATAAATAAAAGTAAAAACTATAACAACAATGAGGCCTGCCACAACAAAAAAGACTTTATATGCAACTGTTTACATTTAACAAGTGTAGATCAGGAAAAAAAGCGCATGCGGACAGCTTCATCTTCTTTTCCAGTTTTTTTTGTTGCAGCTTCTTAAGTTTAAGCTAAAACTTTTGTTCTTTATTATGCTGGCATTTTGTATTCTAATGTTTATTGAATGGCAAACAGTAACAACTTCAAATCGTCTCATCATCTTCCGCAGCAGCAACAATAACAGTGAGAGATAAAGAATATGAAACCCCTGCCGTGTATATTCTTACTTCTTCCAATTGCACCTATAGGAAGCTTATGATCTTGTCAATTTGATATAATGTCTGCTTTTGTATGTCTGTTGCATACATACACTTACAAACAAACAGAATAAAAGATACTCCTCCAGAAATGCAACACCATCACCAACCATTGATATATGACCCTATAAAATTAGACCGCTTATTCCTTTAATAAATGCAGATACTTTTTTTTGTCTCTTTCTCCATCTCTGTCGGATTGTTTGGGAACAGAGAAGAGGTTCATTGTACCGACTAGTTGGCTCGCTGTGGAAATTACAAAAAAGTGGAAATGAAGATTATTGATTGATCAATTTTTATAATAGAAAAATGTGTGTGAGCGATGATTTTGCTTTTCTTATCAGATAATTTAAAACGAAAGAAATTTATTTTTAAGAAGGAAAAAAACATTCAAACTGTTCTCACAAATTAGTTATTACCGTGGACTCGTTTGACATTTCTGAAGGCACTTAATACATGTGATGGAACTGAATTAAAATAAATTAAAAAGAACAGATTTGGGATCGAAGTAATGCTAAATTTGCAACAAAAAAATGGAACAGTAGAAGAAAAAACTGGAACTGGAACAGAATAAATTCAGAATAATAATGAAAAAAAAAAACACAGAACTAGAACTGAACTACTAGAATCTATAATAGAACAGGAATAGAACTGAAATGGAACAAGGAATGAACTAGAACAGTAACAGAACAAAAAAGGAACAGAAACAGTATCAGCAAATAAAACCCTTATTACAACCTGAAAAAGAATCTGAGCAAAAATGAACTGGAATTTAAGGATGAATTTGAACTAGAAACTGAATTAGAATCTGAAATAGAACTGAACCAGTATATGCAATAAATCTGAACTAAAATCCGAACCAAAATCTAAATTAGAATCTAAACTAAAACAGAACTGAACCAGAATTATACTAGAGCTGATCTAGAACTGAACTAGGTGCGACCGAGAAATGAACTAGATCCGAACGAGAAGTAAACTAGAACTGAACGAGAACAGAACTAGAACTAAAGTAGAAGGTAAAACTGAACTAGAACAGAACTAGAGTTCAACTAAAACTGAATGGAACTAGAACTGAACTAGAAATGAATAAGAATGGAACTAGAACTAGAATTGAACTTAAACTGAACTAGAACTTCGATGAAAAAGTTGATTTAAATCTGAACTAAAAAGGACCAAATTCTCTGGTATTATTATTCACTAATTACAATTGTTATTTGTTGTAAAAATTACTCCTTTCAATATTTTTTTAACTCTCATCAATATCTACAAACAAACAGTCAAATTTTTTATAGATCTCATAAAAATCTTTGACAAACATTTTCGAAAGTTTTCCTTATGGATCCATTTAATTTGCTGTGTCCAGTTTCTACTTTACGTTTGTGACGTTAATTTTCTCTCTACTACACGTTGCGAAAAACAATTCCATGAATTTCTTATATTCCAAATTGTAAAAAAAAACAATCCAACAATTACAAATTGTCATTGCCGGAATTTATAGCAGAGAAACATTTCCCAGTCACAAACGGATAAATGAACAAATGAAAAAACAAGGAGTTGTTGCTATTTGTTATTATTGTATGCCTTGGCTTTGTATAACCTCCTCTTTATACAGATATGGAGGAATAGGCTCAGTATGAGTAGTAGACATTATTTGTAGCCTGCTGGACTTTTATATTGAAGAAAAAAAAAAACACAAATATGGATGAGGGGTTGGTGGTATAGCTGGTGAGACTAAAGAAGAGTTGGAAAGAAAAAAAAAATGGAATGTTCAAGTGATGCTGCAACAAAGCAATAACACATCTTATAGTTTGTTTTTGTTGTTGTGTTCTATCTTTTGTTGATGTTGTTGTATTGTTGTGCTGTATTCAAGTGTTTGCATTAGTAATGAGCTGCGTCACCATTATTGTCAGGAAGTTTTTCATTTCATTGCATAAAAAGGCAGAAAGCAAAAGCTCACACAAAAAGGTAATGGGTTAACAAATGCAAAAGAAAAGAAAACAACAACAACAGAGGAAAATAAACAAGTCAAAACAAAGCAAAAGGAATTGTTGAAGCGTCGAGCAAACAAAATCGTCTCTTATGAATTTGGAATAGTTTGGCACTATGGGGCATGAAATCAAATATTCTCTTCTTATTTACACTTATTGTGTATATGCTGCTCTTTATGGCTGTCAGATCCATAGTGCTTTTCTGAATTGAAAGCATTCGTATAACTATTATTTTAGCCTAAAACTTTTAAAGCAAAAAGAAACTCTAACAACAACAAAAAGCACAAATAATTTTTGTTGCGCAATTGCCAGCATAAACAAACATTGAAATTGTTTCTAATTTTGTTTTTTCTTTTCATTTGGACTCGAAGAGAGATTTTTTTCTAACAAATAACAATGAATAGGAATGGTAACATGGTCGGTCATATAGAATTGTTTTGTTTAATTTGATGTAGTTGTTGTTGCTGCTGCTTAAAATGCTGCTGGGGATTTTGAATTGCTTGTGCTGATGTTGCTGTTACCATATTGCTGGTACCATTGATCGGTCACTACAATTGTGATAAAAATTTATTGTAAAGACACTCTCTGAATGCAGTTTGTTTCAATTTTTGTTCATTTATTATTTTCTATTTATTTCTTTTCTTTTTCCTCTTTTCTTTTTTTTCATTTTCCTGCACAATTTTATTTTTGTATTTATTGTAATGTTTTCTTAGCTGTTTTATTTAATTTTATTTTCTTACATCGATTATTGCATGTGCTTATAGTTGTTAATGCGATACGATATAATTTGCCGTCATTGGCAACAATTGCCCATGAAGACTGAGTGTGCGCATGTGCAATTCGAGAAATTAATAAATAAATAAACAACCCAGTTCAAGAGGAGTGATTCTGTGCAAGAAAAAGGTAACCAAAAGTTTGAGAAAGAGTTATAATTGAATTTAGTTGCACTTCAGTTTTAGTTCAGTTCTAGTTCAGTTCTAGTTCAGTTCTAGTTCAGTTCTATTTCAGTTCTAATTCACTTTTAGTTCAGTTCTAGTTCAGTTCTAATTCAGTTCAGTCAACTTTTAGTTCAGTTCTAGTTCAGTTCTATTTCAGTTCTGTTTCAGTTCTAGTTCAGTTCTAGTTCAGTTTTAATTCAGTTTCAGTTCAGTTCTAGTTCACTTCTAATTCAGTTCTAGCTCATTCCTAATTTAGTTCTGATCTGAACAGTTTCACCAAAAATCCTTATGGTCACTCTTATTATCACACAAATTTTATCATCTTCTTAAAATCGAAATGTGTGTGAGAATATGTGTGTACTGGCATCAAAATTCTTCCACAACTTTTTTTTTATTTTAACCAAAATCTAACAATTGTTTGTCTATTGTTATTTAAAGAACAAAAAAGGCTCCAAATCACATAAACTTTGCTATAGAAACTTTCATACAAAAAAGTCTTATAAAAAATGGCTTTAAGAGAAAATTTGCTGACATTGAATTCTTAAGATTTTTATTCTAACAACAATTTTAAAATTCATACCTGAGAAAAAAGAAAGAAATAAAGAAGAAAAAGCAGAACCAAGAAAAACTAAAAAGAAAAAAGTGCATGTTAAACTTTTCATATCTTCTTCCTGTTGATTGTTTGAGATTTTTGTTCTTTTTAAGAAAAGAAAATTTGTTTATAAATATTATAATTTACGATTTGTTTGTATGGGATTTAAAGTGTGTGTGTGTGTGTATGTGTGTACACTTTGGCAATTGTTGTATTGTTGCACTTGCTAAAATTATCATTTTTAAAGCATCTCACAAATTTCATTATTTATATTGAACAATTTGCTTTGGTTTCTTGGCGGAACAATAGTGATTATAGAATTTGACCCGAGATTATCTACTTGCAACATGTTGCCAAGAATAAAATGATAGTTTTCTTGTTTTTGGGGGAAAAAATTAAATAAACAAGGAAATAATTATGATGAAATAATGATAATTGCAAGATATTTCTATTCAATTGATAGATTTTGGGCAAACAAACGTCATTGTTATTAAAATGCGATAAAGTAAAATCTCAAGAAAGTTTTGCCCAAAACTGGAAATATTGCAAAAATACTAAAAGAGATTCTTCCCAAATATGATAGTTTTTATATATGAGATTTATGGAGAATATTCTCTATAGAAAAGATTTACTATTCCTTTGATTTATCAAAAAATTTCTCAATTCCGTAGGTTTTTCGAAAATTTACTCTAAATAGGAGATTTATCGAAAATTTTCTCTAAATAGGAGATTTATCGAAAATTTTCTCTAAATAGGAGATTTATCGAAAATTTTCTCTAAATAGGAGATTTATCGAAAATTTTCTCTAAATAGGAGATTTATCGAAAATTTTCTCTAAATAGGAGATTTATCGAAAATTTTCTCTAAATAGGAGATTTATCGAAAATTTTCTCTAAATAGGAGATTTATCGAAAATTTTCTCTAAATAGGAGATTTATCGAAAATTTTCTCTAAATAGGAGATTTATCGAAAATTTTCTCTAAATAGGAGATTTATCGAAAATTTTCTCTAAATAGGAGATTTATCGAAAATTTTCTCTAAATAGGAGATTTATCGAAAATTTTCTCTAAATAGGAGATTTATCGAAAATTTTCTCTAAATAGGAGATTTATCGAAAATTTTCTCTAAATAGGAGATTTATCGAAAATTTTCTCTAAATAGGAGATTTATCGAAAATTTCTCTAAATAGGAGATTTATCGAAAATTTTCTCTAAATAGGAGATTTATCGAAAATTTTCTCTAAATAGGAGATTTATCGAAAATTTTCTCTAAATAGGAGATTTATCGAAAATTTTCTCTAAATAGGAGATTTATCGAAAATTTTCTCTAAATAGGAGATTTATCGAAAATTTTCTCTAAATAGGAGATTTATCGAAAATTTTCTCTAAATAGGAGATTTATCGAAAATTTTCTCTAAATAGGAGATTTATCGAAATTTTCTCTAAATAGGAGATTTATCGAAATTTTCTCTAAATAGGAGATTTATCGAAAATTTTCTCTAAATAGGAGATTTATCGAAAATTTTCTCTAAATAGGAGATTTATCGAAAATTTTCTCTAAATAGGAGATTTATCGAAAATTTCTCTAAATAGGAGATTTATCGAAAATTTTCTCTAAATAGGAGATTTATCGAAAATTTTCTCTAAATAGGAGATTTATCGAAAATTTCTCTAAATAGGAGATTTATCGAAAATTTTCTCTAAATAGGAGATTTATCGAAATTTTCTCTAAATAGGAGATTTATCGAAAATTTTCTCTAAATAGGAGATTTATCGAAAATTTTCTCTAAATAGGAGATTTATCGAAAATTTTCTCTAAATAGGAGATTTATCGAAAATTTTCTCTAAAAAGGGAAATTTATCGAAAATTTTCTCTAAAAAGGGAAATTTATCGAAAAATTTTCTCTAAAAAGGGAAATTTATCGAAAATTTTCTCTAAAAAGGGAAATTTATCGAAAATTTTCTCTAAATAGGAGATTTATCGAAAATTTTCTCTAAATAGGAGATTTATCGAAAATTTTCTCTAAATAGGAGATTTATCGAAAATTTTCTCTAAATAGGAGATTTATCGAAAATTTTCTCTAAATAGGAGATTTATCGAAAATTTTCTCTAAATAGGAGATTTATCGAAAATTTTCTCTAAATAGGAGATTTATCGAAAATTTTCTCTAAATAGGAGATTTATCGAAAATTTTCTCTAAATAGGAGATTTATCGAAAATTTTCTCTAAATAGGAGATTTATCGAAAATTTTCTCTAAATAGGAGATTTATCGAAAATTTTCTCTAAATAGGAGATTTATCGAAAATTTTCTCTAAATAGGAGATTTATCGAAAATTTTCTCTAAATAGGAGATTTATCGAAAATTTTCTCTAAAAAGGGAAATTTATCGAAAATTTTCTCTAAATAGGAGATTTATCGAAAATTTTCTCTAAATAGGAGATTTATCGAAAATTTTCTCTAAATAGGAGATTTATCGAAAATTTTCTCTAAATAGGAGATTTATCGAAAATTTTCTCTAAAAAGGGAAATTTATCGAAAATTTTCTCTAAATAGGAGATTTATCGAAAATTTTCTCTAAATAGGAGATTTATCGAAAATTTTCTCTAAATAGGAGATTTATCGCAAATTTTCTCTAAATATGAGATTTATCGCAAATTTTCTCTAAATAGGAGATTTATCGAAAATTTTTCTTTAAATAGGAAATTTATCGAAAATTTTCTCTAAATTAGTGATTTATCAATTTATCAAAATTTTTCTTTTATTGTGAGAATGAATCAAAATTTATTTTGAAATTTGTGATCTTTTAAGATTTTTTTTTTTTTTTTGAAAATAGAAAAAACAACAACAACAACAATGTAGAATTAAAATCATAAATATTTACTGTCTG
The DNA here is from genome assembly GCA_004302925.2 of Cochliomyia hominivorax. Lineage (NCBI taxonomy): Eukaryota > Metazoa > Arthropoda > Insecta > Diptera > Calliphoridae > Cochliomyia > Cochliomyia hominivorax. The sequence goes on from PYHX02000413.1 coordinate 12,460,572, forward strand.
AAATGTTAATAATTTGAATATTTGAACTTCAATTTATTTTACGTAATTTTTTTTCTGCTGTTTTATTTTATTTTAGCTTTTTTTCGTATTTTAGTTATCATGGGAAAATAATCATATTTGATAAACTTTCATGTTAAATTTGCTGACCTTTTAATTAAATATTTATTTGTTCGTATTAAATTACTCGCAAAGTAAGCAGTTAGACAGAGGGACGAACGGGTGGACAGACAAAGTGAGAGAACGTGTACGCCCACCAGATTCAAATCATACATTCAGACATTCATTCAGATAGACAATATCATACAGATACCGATAGACAGATACAAATAAATTTAAAATTACAATTTGAGCCAAAAGGAACAACAACAAAATATAATAAATGGCTAAAACAAGCTGTTGTTTTTATTTCACAAACGTTTATTTTTTTTTTAATTTTTTTTTATTTTTTTTATTCTCTTATTTAATACAAATGATAAAGTTATTACAACCTATAAAAAAACCCTTAAAACATAAATATAATCGTTGTTTTTTCTTTGTGTCTTTTTTCTTTGTTGTATCTTTTTGTGATTTTAATATTCATCATATAAAACATTTAGAATGTTACAAACAAGCAGAATGAGCAGCGCTCAGTAAGAACTAGAAGTAAAAGAAGGTTGAGTTTTTTCATTTTATCAAAAATGTTCTAAAGCATAAAATCGTCTACATCGTACCGTCATTCGTCATTGGAACCTAGAAACCAAAACCAGCAACTGCGCACAATGGTCCTCAAAACGCTTGTTTTATATGGAAATAATTCTGTAACTTTGAAACTTTTTATTGTTTTTAGCGACACTCTTGGGGTGTTTTCCAATTGGTTTGGAGAATAACATGTTTCTAGTGGGTCCTAAGGTCTATCTCACCTCGTATGACGATTTAAAAAAAAAAATCGCCAAAATTTTATTTATGGTTTGATTGAAAAAATATTTTACGTACATATAGGCCCATATTCTCTACAAAAAAGTAATAGATATTTAGATTAAAGTAAAATTTTAATCCATTTTTGGACAGCATTCGGGTCCAAAAAAATATAAAATATTATTTGAATCATATATCTTTGTGGATTCAATAAAAAGTTATATTATTTTGAAATAAAAATTTCAATAAACAAATTTCTCAATTCGGAGCAAATCCGAAGACATTAGGGGAAACTGTTCCTCCGCTAGTCCTATCGGCATTATGTGAATTTTTCAAATATTTTTCATTACTTTTTTTGAGAAGGTAAAAAAGTGGCAAAGCTAAAATAGTACCTTGATTATATAGCTACATTTATTAGCTGTAATGGGTCAAACTTCTTTTAACTGCAGGGTGAGCAATTTACTGAAAAAAGTGTATTTCTTAAACAAGTTTTCCCCGGATAGAATTTTTGGGTATTTTTAAAGAAAAAAGTAGGAATATTCCGATAGGGCTAGAGGGGAAATTGTTTCACCAAATGTCCTTGGTTTGGCTTTATAGGCATTAAAATAGGAAAAAAAAGAAAAGAGAAAAAATTGTATAGTTCAGAAGGAAATAGTTATTTTTAAAATGAAAAAATGTTACCACCTTTTCAAAAAAAAAATCAGAAAAAATTAAATTTTTTCTCAAATTTCTATTTCAAAATAGTTTAACTTTTTATTGAAACCACAAGGGTTCAAAATAAATAAAATATAGATTTATTTTTTTGTCCGAAAAAAATAAAAAAAAACTTTACAAAAATGAGCCAGAAGTTCTCTTTGGTCCAAATATTTCTTAATCTACAAGAAAAATCTCCCACATGTTGTACTTTAGGTAGAGCATTATAAGCGCTATATTTATGTAAAATCTTCTTTCAGTCAAATCATAAAACAAATTTTTGACGATCCGTTGAAATTTCGTTACAAAACATTAAATATTTTCAAAATTTCATTATTATTTCCACAAAAAAAAAGCATTCTGGACCCACTGTGCAAAATAACATAGAACAAATATGAAAAAACCTAGAACTACAAGAAAAAAACAGAATCTCATAAATTAACCCACAAAAAGCCACAATCATATAGAACTCATTCACTTGGAATTTAATGTGAGAAGACTGACAGACAGCTGGATGGATGGACGGACGGACGGACAGTCTGAGGGATAGATAATTGGACAGACAGAAGGAGTGAATGAGTGAGTGAGTGACTTGACTGAGTGGTTGTACTTTGGCATAAGTAATTTCATAACAAAATTTTATTCTTTTTCGTACTTTTTTTTCTTGTTGTTTTATTCATCAGAGTAATAAAAAATTAGATAATTTATCATTTTGTTGGGATTTTATTTATTTGAAGTTTTAGAAATTTATAAAATTTTATATGAAAACGTATTTAAATATTTATGTTCATATTTAGGAATCAAATCAAATTAAGCGTAGACGATTTCATGTGAAAGGTTTCAGTGATGTTTGGCAAAACGACAAAATGATGCCAGATTTAGAAGTTAATTCAAATGAAAAGAGGTTCTTAAGGCTGAATATTGTTTTTGTATCGAAATATACGACTTTTTTCCATAAATATGATTATATACAATATCCTTCAAAAAAAAGGAGATTTGTCCATTAAGCCAAAAAGGAGTTTTATCGTATTTATTTTCAAAAAAAAATTTAGCGAAAATATTCTCTAACAAACATTAATGTTATTTTCGGCTATGCCGAATCCACAAATGCGTGTGCAGTAAATACATTATGTTTCATACACACACACTTACACAAACGTGTACAATATATAAAAGTTTTTCTAAAATATAACACAGGAACACTTAATGGGTCATACAATTTTTTATATGTTTTTGGCTATAACATATTTTCTACTGAACCGATTTTGATTATTATTGAAAAAGTGATGAAGTACATAAAGCTTAATGTTGTGGCAAAATTTCTTTCTTATTTGTCGATTTATAATTAACATGTTTACGAAAGTTTTTTTCTTGAACTTAGAGGTTTTATCAGATATCAGATATTCACCAGCTATATCTATTAATTTGGATGTGAGCGTGGCAACAACAGTCAGACAGACAGGCAGACATAACTAAATCGGCTCAGATTTTGATTTTATGCAAGACTTTATATACATTATGAGATCTGAGATGATTTCTTCTTAGTGTTACACACTGAATGACAAGGTTAATATACCCCCTTCATCACTTGCTGTAGTGGCGTTCAGAAAAAAGGTTTTGTTAAAAAGTTTCTCTAGAAAAAGAGTTTTATCTCTAGAAAAATAGTTTTATCGAAAATTCCCGTCTAAAACAGAGTTTTATCGATCATTTTCTCTAGAAAAAGATGTTAAAAAAAATATTCTTTGAAAAAAAATTTATTGAAAATTCTCTCTAAAATAAAGTTTTATAGAAAATTTTATCCATAAACGGGTTTAATCGTTCAAAAAAATATTTTTTTAAAATTTCTATTCTTGAAAAATTTGAAAATCTGGCATCTTCAGCTAATTTACTTTGTCTTAAACTTTTTAAAGCAAAAGTTTTGCATAAAAAGTCAGTGAACCTCCTTTTTGTTTTGATTTTATTTAAATAATATAAAACAACCATAATAACAACATAAACAACAACAGAAACAAAAGCAACAATATGCCAACAACTTTGTCAAAGTTGTTGTTTTATGATCATCCTTCACATTTTGAAGAAAAAAAGTATATAAAATCGCTTTTACGTTCATTCACTTTTCTATGTTTTTTTATTACCGATACATTCATTCGAACAATAATAATTCTTAAATTCCATAAATTTTATTTTATTTAGTTTAAAACAATAACAAAATATTCAAAAAAGTTTTTTTTTAGCAAAAACAAGAGACGTTCAGTTGTTATTAAGGTATGAGACAGACAATATTGTTCAAAAAATTTCCTTAAAAGGGACCAAAATATTGCGTCACATAATTAATGACATAAAATTAAAAACTGTAAATATTGTATTCCACTCAGGACAGTTATGGAATCAATCCTGGCAAAGTTCGGAAATTTTTAATTAATATGAAAACTATCGAAATTTAGAGAAAATTTGCGATAAATCTCATATTTCGAGACAATTTTCGAAAAATCTCATATTTAGAGAAAATTTGCGATAAATCTCATATTTAGAGAAAATTTGCGATAAATTTCATATTTAGAGAAAATTTGCGATAAATTTTATATTTAGAGAAAATTTGCGATAAATCTCATATTTAGAGAAAATTTTCGATAAATTTCATATTTAGAGAAAATTTGCGATAAATCTCATATTTAGAGAAAATTTGCGATAAATCCCATATTTAGAGAAATTTGCGATAAATCCCATATTTAGAGAAAATTTGCGATAAATCCCATATTTAGAGAAAAATTGCGATAAATCCCATATTTAGAGAAAAATTGCGATAAATCCCATATTTAGAGAAAATTTGCGATAAATCTCATATTTAGAGAAAATTTGCGATAAATCTCATATTAAGAGAAAATTTGCGATAAATTTCATATTTAGAGAAAATTTGCGATAAATCTCACATATAGAGAAAATTATCGATAAATCTCATATTTGGAGACAATTTTCGATAAATCTCATATTTAGAGAAAATTTGCGATAAATTTCATATTTAGAGAAAATTTACGATAAATCTCATATTTAAAAAAAATTTGCGATAAATCTCATATTTAGAGAAAATTTGCGATAAATCTCATATTTAGAGAAAATTTGCGATAAATTTCATATTTAGAGAAAATTTGCGATAAATTTCATATTTAGAGAAAATTTGCGAATAAATTTCATATTTAGAGAAAATTTGCGATAAATCTCATATTTAGAGAAAATTTGCGATAAATCTCATATTTAGAGAAAATTTGCGATAAATCTCATATTTAGAGAAAATTTGCGAATTAAATTTCATATTTAGAGAAAATTTGCGATAAATCTCATATTTAGAGAAAATTGCGATAAATCTCATATTTAGAGAAATTTGCGATAAATCTCATATTTAGAGAAAATTTGCGATAAATCTCATATTTAGAGAAAATTTGCGATAAATCTCATATTTAGAGAAAATTTGCGATAAATTTCATATTTAGAGAAAATTTGCGATAATCTCATATTTAGAGAAAATTTGCGATAAATCTCATATTTAGAGAAAATTTGCGATAAATCTCATATTTAGAGAAAATTTGCGATAAATTTCATATTTAGAGAAAATTTGCGATAAATCTCATATTTAGAGAAAATTTGCGATAAATCTCCTATTTAGAGAAAATTTTCGATAAATCACATATATAGAGAAAATTTGCGATAAGTTTTATATTTAGAGAAAATTGCGATAAATCTCATATTTAGAGAAAATTTGCGATAAATCTCATATTTAGAAAAAATTTGCGATAAATCTCATATTTAGAGAAAATTTGCGATAAATCTCCTATTTAGAGAAAATTTTCGATAAATCTCCTATTTAGAGAAAATTTTCGATAAAATCTCCTATTTAGAGAAAATTTTCGATAAATCTCCTATTTAGAGAAAATTTTCGATAAATCTCATATTTAGAGACAATTTTCGAAAAATCTCATATTTAGAGCAAATTTGCGACAAATCTCATATTTAGAGAAAATTTGCGATAAATCTCATATTTCGAGACAATTTGCGATAAATCTCATATTTAGAGAAAATTTGCGATAAATTTCATATTTAGAGAAAATTTGCGATAAATCTCATATTTAGAGAAAATTTGCGAAAAATCTCATATTTAGAGAAAATTGGCGATAAATCTCATATTTAGAGAAAATTGGCGATAAATCTCATATTTAAAGAAAATTTTCGAAAATCTCATATTTAGAGAAAATTTGCGATAAATCTCATATTAAGAGAAATTTGCGATAAATCTCATATTTAGAGAAAATTTGCGATAAATCTCATATTTAGAGAAAATTTGCGATAAATCTCATATTTAGAGAAAATTTGCGATAAATCTCATATTTAGAGAAAATTTGCGATAAATCTCATATTTCGAGACAATTTGCGATAAATCTCATATTTAGAGAAAATTTGCGATAAATCTCATATTTAGAGAAAATTTGCGATAAATCTCATATTTAGAGAAAATTTGCGATAAATCTCATATTTAGAGAAAATTTGCGATAAATCTCATTAGAGAGAATTTGCGATAAATCTCATATTTAGAGAAAAATTTGCGAAAAATCTCCTTGATGTGAATTTCGATATTTATAGAACCCCCGTTGTGAATAGATTATATTGCCGCATCTGCATATTGCTTGCCAAACCTAGAACTTTTTAAGGTCTTAAACTTTTCCTTAACCTTATCAGCAACATACAATTATTGACCATGAAGTTTCCAAAAAAAATCTGCGAGAATTTACGTTGCATCATCCATTATGCAGCAAAAAATATTTTTTTAGAAAACTGGACTTCAGTTTCCGTGCTCTGTTTTTTTACCTCTTTACCTCCCTGTATGTTTTTAAACCAGCATCAGCTTTAATTTTTCGTACCAACATAGTTCAAGCAGTGAGCTAATCAGCCTGCTTTCCTTCCTTTTGAAAACTCTGTCTATTTTTTGGCTTAAGTTACATCATGTTAACTATTCCCTGTGTCTGAACCAGGTTTTCTGTCTACATAAAAGTTCTCCAGTTATTATTTAATAAAACTGGAAACAGTTTGACGGCAGACCTTTCAATGCTTAGCCAACTTTTTGTTGGACCAAGTTCGGTTCTGTTAAAAATATCTAATAATTTTAGTATTTTTTCTAATCACTAATTTTATCATCAACATAATAAGTGACATATTTTACAAATCAAATAATACTTGAATTAAAAGTTTTAATGAAAAAGTGGTGTTAAAAATTTTACGATTTCAGTCCATAAATGTTCGGTGTTCTGAGACATATAAATCCTTGCAATTTTTAATAAATATTTTTTATTTGCCCATATGTTTTTTGTTTTGTTTTCTATTAAATTTTTATAGCGTCTTCTCATATTCTAGAGATATGAGATACAGGTGTTGTTTTAATAATTTTTATATATCTGGAAATACTAGACTTATTGGTACCTTTTATATCCCCCCTTACTCTTTCCCCTCTATTTCTCTTTCTATGTATGAGTATTTGTTGTTGTTGTTTTTTGTATTTTAGTGATTTGAAAAGCTCTTAAGCATTGTTTCACGTTTCAAAATCAGAATTTCATTTTATGGTCTTCTCTAGGTGTTTTTTTTTTTTTTTGCTCCCGTAGAAGAGGTTGTTGGGGGCGGGGTGTTTATTCATTTTATTTCATTTCATTCGTTCGTTCGTTATTATTTTTAGTTTTGTTGTTTTGAATTCGAACGATTTACAAGTGCCATCATAAATTTTCATTTAATAATTGAAATTCACATATTGTACGGATATTTTATTATGATACAACAAACGTATGTTGTTGCTACTGCTGCTGTTCGTGTATAGCTGCTGGTTGCAGTTGCTGCTGCTTTATTGAACTTTTTTTTAGAATTTATATTTATGTTATTGAAATTTAATTGTATTTTATTTATTCGAAAAAAATAAAAAACAAAAAAACAGAAAAATAAGTAACGAAAGAAGTGTGTGTTTGGGTCGTCACTGATATTTCTCTAGAATAATTTGTGGGGTTTATTAATCGTAGAAGTTTTTTTTTCGATTTTTTTTTGTAGTTTTTTATTTTGGATTTAAAAATTAAATTCTGCTCCATTATTTTTTGTTAATGGTTCGGAAAGTTTTATTACAATTTATTCACTTTCAATTATTTTATTTTTAATTTATTTACATTTTTTCTCGTTGGTTTCATAAAAAAGTTGATTGGAATGCAATAAATTTTCAATTTTTTTATTTTTATTTTTATGAAAATTAAAATATATTTTAGCCAAAAATTTATAACTACTGATATTTTTTATAACACACCTGATTTGAAAATTGCCTGCCAAACTGAGGGAGAAAAGGATTAAATAATAAATTTTCAGGATTTTTTTGGTTCATAAATTTCATGTTAATAACTGACAAAAAAGAAATGAGAAATAAATTTGTGAAGACATATATATTTTAAAATAATTCACAATAAGTCCACATATTTTTGGCAAATAAGAAAAATTTCTTTAAATAAAATTTGTTGAATCTGCAGGTAGGGTCATATAAAATTACCACAATCCTTATGAGCTTTTCTTTCCAGTCCAGAGCTCGATTATATCATTACACTAGAGCACCGACTTGCGTCTTTCCCATTTGCGTCGTTTAGATTTAAGTCGTTTTTTTAAACGAAAAAAATAGATTTGCGTTTCCAATTTAAAGCTGCTTCGTTACGAATTTTGTGGTTTACGTCTTTTTGATTATCGCAGTTTTGATTTAAAATATAAAAAATTTTAGCCTTTTTCGAATATTTTCCCCAATAAATTGATTTGATTTGCGTTTTCTCCGATCTCTTTTAGCAACGCAAGTCGGGGCTCTAGTGTATTCTATTATGCTTATGAATCTATTTCGATGAATCTATTTTTTGCAGAGAAAAATCATACTTTTTACGCTGCAAATATTTGTTGGTCCGTCGTTGATATTTCCAAACATATTGCGACCACCATACTATTGTTAATCTATTTACAATAATTTTGTTGAATTTCAAAATTATTTTCTCTCAATATTGAATCAATGCAAATAAATCCATTTTGTCAGTCCGAAATATTGGAAAGTATAGACGGAAAAAATATATGGAATTGAATAATTCAGAATTTTTTTCATCAAAATCGGATCAATTAAAAGAACTTAGAGTTCAAAATTTTGATATACCCCAAAAACAGTCATATAGCGCTCAATATTGGATGAAGTTTTCTGAAATTTGTACACATATATTTATTTTGAAATAAAAAAAAACCCATTATTTGACCCAGCTCTTTCCGGAATATGGTTTTAAGTTAATAAAAGTCTTAAATATACCACAATTCTATTGAAATTTTCGTAACTGTCCAATTCTACTAAAATTATATACTATTGAATTTTGACCAATATTAGCTCCCATAAAAGGTTCGTGAGAAGTGAGATAGAAAAAATTCCTAACATACTGTTTTGATTAAAACTTTTATCGCAAA
>PYHX02000413.1:12469755-12538794 GCA_004302925.2 Cochliomyia hominivorax
TGGGCTCAATCCATAATCATTTTTTCGAATTTTTAAAAATTTTATAAAAATCGATTTTCTCGTAAACTAGAGCCGCTAGAGCCAAAAGGGGCTCAATCCATAATCATTTTTTCGAAATTTTGAAAAATTTTATAAAAATCGATTTTTCTCGTAAACTAGAGCCGCTAGAGCCAAAAGGGGCTCAATCCATAATCATTTTTTCGAAATTTTGAAAATTTTATAAAAATCGATTTTTCTCGTAAACTAGAGCCGCTAGAGCCAAAGGGGCTCAATCCATAATCATTTTTTCGAAAATTTTGAAAAATTTTATAAAAATCGATTTTTCTCGTAAACTAGAGCCGCTAGAGCCAAAAGGGGCTCAATCCATAATCATTTTTTCGAAATTTTGAAAAATTTTATAAAAATCGATTTTTCTCGTAAACTAGAGCCGCTAGAGCCAAAAGGGGCTCAATCCATAATCATTTTTTCGAAATTTTTAAAATTTTATAAAAATCGATTTTTCTTGTAAACTAGAGCCGCTAGAGCCAAAAGGGGCTCAATCCATAATCATTTTTTCGAAATTTTGAAAAATTTTATAAAAATCGATTTTTCTCGTAAACTAGAGCCGCTAGAGCCAAAAGGGGCTCAATCCATAATCATTTTTTCGAAATTTTGAAAAATTTTATAAAAATCGATTTTTCTTCGTAAACTAGAGCCGCTAGAGCCAAAAGGGGCTCAATCCATAATCATTTTTTCGAAATTTTGAAAAATTTTATAAAAATCGATTTTTCTCGTAAACTAGAGCCGCTAGAGCCAAAAGGGGCTCAATCCATAATCATTTTTTCGAAATTTTGAAAAATTTTATAAAAATCGATTTTTCTCGTAAACTAGAGCCGCTAGAGCCAAAAGGGCTCAATCCATAATCATTTTTTCGAAATTTTAAAAATTTTATAAAAATCGATTTTTCTCGTAAACTAGAGCCGCTAGAGCCAAAAGGGGCTCAATCCATAATCATTTTTTTCGAAATTTTGAAAAATTTTATAAAAATCGATTTTTCTCGTAAACTAGAGCCGCTAGAGCCAAAAGGGGCTCAATCCATAATCATTTTTTTCGAAATTTGAAAAAATTTTATAAAAATCGATTTTCTCGTAAACTAGAGCCGCCTAGAGCCAAAAGGGGCTCAATCCATAATCATTTTTTCAAAATTTTTGAAAAATTTTATAAAATCGATTTTTCTCGTAAACTAGAGCCGCCAGAGCCAAAAGGGGCTCAATCCATAATCATTTTTTCGAAATTTGAAAAATTTTATAAAAATCGATTTTTCTCGTAAACTAGAGCCGCTAGAGCCAAAAGGGGCTCAATCCATAATCACTTTTTCGAAATTTTAAAAAATTTATAAAAATCGATTTTTCTTGTAAACTAGAGCCGCTAGAGCCAAAAGGGGCTCAATCCATAATCATTTTTTCGAAATTTTAAAAATTTATAAAAATCGATTTTTCTCGTAAACTAGAGCCGCTAGAGCCAAAAGGGGCTCAATCCATAATCATTTTTTCGAAATTTTGAAAAATTTTATAAAAATCGATTTTTCTCGTAAACTAGAGCCGCTAGAGCCAAAAGGGGCTCAATCCATAATCATTTTTTCGAAATTTTTAAAAATTTTATAAAAATCGATTTTTCTCGTAAACTAGAGCCGCTAGAGCCAAAAGGGGCTCAATCCATAATCACTTTTTCGAAATTTTGAAAAATTTTATAAAAATCGATTTTTCTCGTAAACTAGAGCCGCTAGAGCCAAAAGGGGCTCAATCCATAATCATTTTTTCGAAATTTTTAAAAATTTTATAAAAATCGATTTTTCTCGTAAACTAGAGCCGCTAGAGCCAAAAGGGGCTCAATCCATAATCATTTTTTCGAAATTTTTAAAAATTTTATAAAAATCGATTTTTCTTCGTAAACTAGAGCCGCTAGAGCCAAAAGGGGCTCAATCCATAATCATTTTTTCGAAATTTTGAAAAATTTTATAAAAATCGATTTTTCTCGTAAACTAGAGCCGCTAGAGCCAAAAGGGGCTCAATCCATAATCATTTTTCGAAATTTTGAAAAATTTTATAAAAATCGATTTTTCTCGTAAACTAGAGCCGCTAGAGCCAAAAGGGGCTCAATCCATAATCATTTTTTCGAAATTTTGAAAAATTTTATAAAAATCGATTTTTTCTCGTAAACTAGAGCCGCTAGAGCCAAAAGGGGCTCAATCCATAATCATTTTTTCGAAATTTTAAAAATTTTATAAAAATCGATTTTTCTCGTAAACTAGAGCCGCTAGAGCCAAAAGGGGCTCAATCCATAATCATTTTTTCGAAATTTTGAAAAATTTTATAAAAATCGATTTTTCTCGTAAACTAGAGCCGCTAGAGCCAAAAGGGGCTCAATCCATAATCATTTTTTCGAAATTTTGAAAAATTTTATAAAAATCGATTTTTCTCGTAAACTAGAGCCGCTAGAGCCAAAAGGGGCTCAATCCATAATCATTTTTTCGAAATTTTGAAAAATTTTATAAAAATCGATTTTTCTCGTAAACTAGAGCCGCCAGAGCCAAAAGGGGCTCAATCCATAATCATTTTTTCGAAATTTTGAAAAATTTTATAAAAATCGATTTTTCTCGTAAACTAGAGCCGCTAGAGCCAAAAGGGGCTCAATCCATAATCATTTTTTCGAAATTTTTAAAAATTTTATAAAAATCGATTTTTCTCGTAAACTAGAGCCGCTAGAGCCAAAAGGGGCTCAATCCATAATCATTTTTTCGAAATTTTTAAAAATTTTATAAAAATCGATTTTTCTCGTAAACTAGAGCCGCTAGAGCCAAAAGGGGCTCAATCCATAATCATTTTTTCGAAATTTTGAAAAATTTTATAAAAATCGATTTTTCTCGTAAACTAGAGCCGCTAGAGCCAAAAGGGGCTCAATCCATAATCATTTTTTCGAAATTTTGAAAAATTTTATAAAAATCGATTTTTCTCGTAAACTAGAGCCGCTAGAGCCAAAAGGGGCTCAATCCATAATCATTTTTCGAAATTTTGAAAAATTTTATAAAAATCGATTTTTCTCGTAAACTAGAGCCGCTAGAGCCAAAAGGGGCTCAATCCATAATCATTTTTTCGAAATTTTGAAAAATTTTATAAAAATCGATTTTTCTCGTAAACTAGAGCCGCTAGAGCCAAAAGGGGCTCAATCCATAATCATTTTTCGAAATTTTGAAAAATTTTATAAAAATCGATTTTTCTCGTAAACTAGAGCCGCTAGAGCCAAAAGGGGCTCAATCCATAATCACTTTTTTCGAAATTTTAAAAATTTTATAAAAATCGATTTTTCTCGTAAACTAGAGCCGCTAGAGCCAAAAGGGGCTCAATCCATAATCATTTTTCGAAATTTTTAAAAATTTTATAAAAATCGATTTTTCTCGTAAACTAGAGCCGCTAGAGCCAAAAGGGGCTCAATCCATAATCATTTTTTCGAAATTTTTGAAAAATTTTATAAAAATCGATTTTTCTTCGTAAACTAGAGCCGCTAGAGCCAAAAGGGGCTCAATCCATAATCATTTTTTCGAAATTTTAAAAATTTTATAAAAATCGATTTTTCTCGTAAACTAGAGCCGCTAGAGCCAAAAGGGGCTCAATCCATAATCATTTTTTCGAAATTTTGAAAAATTTTATAAAAATCGATTTTTCTCGTAAACTAGAGCCGCTAGAGCCAAAAGGGGCTCAATCCATAATCATTTTTTCGAAATTTTTAAAAATTTTATAAAAATCGATTTTTCTCGTAAACTAGAGCCGCTAGAGCCAAAAGGGGCTCAATCCATAATCATTTTTTCGAAATTTTTAAAAATTTTATAAAAATCGATTTTTCTCGTAAACTAGAGCCGCTAGAGCCAAAAGGGGCTCAATCCATAATCACTTTTTCGAAATTTTGAAAAATTTTATAAAAATCGATTTTTCTTGTAAACTAGAGCCGCTAGGGCCAAAAGGGGCTAAATCCATAATCACTTTTTTCGAAATTTTGAAAAATTTTATAAAAATCGATTTTTCTTGTAAACTAGAGCCGCTAGAGCCAAAAGAGGCTCAATCCATAATCACATTTTCGAATTTTTTAAAAATTTTACAAAAGTCGATTTTTTCTCGTAAACTAGAGCCGCTAGAGCCAAAAGGGGCTCAATCCATAATCATTTTTTCCGAAATTTTTTAAAACTTTTATAAAAATCGATTTTTCTTGTAAGCTAGAGCCGCTAGAGCCAAAAGGGCTCAATCCATAATCATTTTTTCGAAATTTTCGAATTTTTCTTGTAAACTGGAGCCGCTAGAGCCAAAAAGAGGCTCAATCCATAATCACATTTTCGAATTTTTAAAAATTTTACAAAAGTCGATTTTTCTCGTAAACTAGAGCCGCTAGAGCCAAAAGGGGCTCAATCCATAATCATTTTTTCGAAATTTTTGAAAAATTTTATAAAAATCGATTTTTCTCGTAAACTAGAGCCGCTAGAGCCAAAAGGGGCTCAATCCATAATCATTTTTTCGAAATTTGAAAATTTTATAAAATCGATTTTCTTGTAAACTAGAGCCGCTAGAGCCAAAAGGGGCTCAATCCATAATCATTTTTTCGAAATTTTTAAAAATTTTATAAAAATCGATTTTTCTCGTAAACTAGAGCCGCTAGAGCCAAAAGGGGCTCAATCCATAATCATTTTTTCGAAATTTTGAAAAATTTTATAAAAATCGATTTTTCTTGTAAACTAGAGCCGCTAGAGCCAAAAGGGGCTCAATCCATAATCATTTTTTCGAAATTTTGAAAAATTTTATAAAAATCGATTTTTCTCGTAAACTAGAGCCGCTAGAGCCAAAAGGGGCTCAATCCATAATCATTTTTTCGAAATTTTGAAAAATTTTATAAAAATCGATTTTTCTCGTAAACTAGTGCCGCTAGAGCCAAAAGGGGCTCAATCCATAATCATTTTTTCGAAATTTTGAAAAATTTTATAAAAATCGATTTTTCTCGTAAACTAGAGCCGCTAGAGCCAAAGGGGCTCAATCCATAATCATTTTTCGAATTTTTAAAAATTTTATAAAAATCGATTTTTCTCGTAAACTAGAGCCGCTAGAGCCAAAAGGGGCTCAATCCATAATCATTTTTTCGAAATTTTGAAAAATTTTATAAAAATCGATTTTTCTCGTAAACTAGAGCCGCTAGAGCCAAAAGGGGCTCAATCCATAATCACTTTTTGGAAATTTTTAAAATTTTATAAAAATCGATTTTTCTCGTAAACTAGTGCCGCCAGAGCCAAAAGGGGCTCAATCCATAATCATTTTTTCGAAATTTTGAAAAATTTTATAAAAATCGATTTTTCTCGTAAACTAGAGCCGCTAGAGCCAAATGGGTCTCAATCCATAATCATTTTTTCGAATTTTTTAAAAACTTTATAAAAATCGATTTTTCTCGTAAACTAGAGCCGCTAGAGCCAAATGGGCTCAATCCATTATCATTTTTTCGAAATTTTTAAAAATTTTATAAAAATCGATTTTTCTCGTGAACTAGAGCCGCCAGAGCCAAAAGGGGCTCAATCCATAATCGTTTTTTCAAAATTTTGAAAAATTTTACAAAAATCGATTTTTCTCGTAAACTAGAGCCGCCAGAGCCAAAAGGGGCTCAATCCATAATCATTTTTTCGAATTTTTAAAAACTTTATAAAAATCGATTTTTCTCGTAAACTAGAGCCGCTAGAGCCAAAAGGGGCTCAATCCATAATAATTTTTTCGAAATTTTTAAAAATTTTATAAAAATCGATTTTTCTTGTAAGCTAGAGCCGCTAGAGCCAAAAGGGCTCAATCCATAATCACATTTTTCGAATTTTTAAAAATTTTACAAAAGTCGATTTTTCTCGTAAACTAGAGCCGCTAGAGCCAAAAGGGGCTCAATCCATAATCAATTTTTCGAAATTTTTAAAAATTTTATAAAAATCGATTTTTCTCGTAAACTAGAGCCGCTAGAGCCAAAAGGGGCTCAATCCATAATCATTTTTTCGAATTTTTTAAAAATTTTATAAAAATCGATTTTTCTTGTAAACTAGAGCCGCTAGAGCCAAAAGGGGCTCAATCCATAATCATTTTTTCGAAATTTTTAAAAATTTTATAAAAATCGATTTTTCTCGTAAACTAGTGCCGCTAGAGCCAAAAGGGGCTCAATCCATAATCACTTTTTCGAAATTTTGAAAAATTTTATAAAAATCGATTTTCTCGTAAACTAGAGCCGCTAGAGCCAAAAGGGGCTCAATCCATAATCATTTTTTTCGAAATTTTGAAAAATTTTATAAAAATCGATTTTTTCTCGTAAACTAGAGCCGCTAGAGCCAAAAGAGGCTCAATCCATAATCATTTTTTCGAAATTTTGAAAAATTTTATAAAAATCGATTTTTCTCGTAAACTAGTGCCGCCAGAGCCAAAAGGGGCTCAATCCATAATCATTTTTTCGAAAGTTTGAAAAATTTTATAAAAATCGATTTTTCTCATAAACTAGTGCCGCCAGAGCCAAAAGGGGCTCAATCCATAATCATTTATTCGAAATTTTGAAAAATTTTATAAAAATCGATTTTTCTCGTAAACTAGTGCCGCTACAGCCAAAAGGGGCGCAATCCATAATCACTTTTTCCGAAATTTTGAAAAATTTTATAAAAATCGATTTTTCTTGTAAACTAGAGCCGCTAGAGCCAAAAGGGGCTCAATCCATAATCATTTTTTCGAAATTTTGAAAAATTTTATAAAAATCGATTTTTCTCGTAAACTAGTGCCGCTAGAGCCAAAAGGGGCTCAATCCATAATCATTTTTTCGAAATTTTGAAAAATTTTATAAAAATCGATTTTTCTCGTAAACTAGAGCCGCTAGAGCCAAAAGGGGCTCAATCCATAATCACTTTTTCGAAATTTTGAAAAATTTTATAAAAATCGATTTTTCTCGTAAACTAGTGCCGCCATAATCATTTTTTCGAAATTTTGAAAAATTTTATAAAAATCGATTTTTCTCGTAAACTAGTGCCGCTAGAGCCAAAAGGGGCTCAATTCATAATCATTTTTTCGAAATTTTCGATTTTCTTGTAAACTGGAGCCGCTAGAGCCAAAAGGGGCTCAATCCATAATCATTTATTCGAAATTTTGAAAAATTTTATAAAAATCGATTTTTCTCGTAAACTAGTGCCGCTACAGCCAAAAGGGGCGCAATCCATAATCACTTTTCCGAAATTTTGAAAAATTTTAAAAAAATCGATTTTTCTTGTAAACTAGAGCCGCTAGAGCCAAAAGGGGCTCAATCCATAATCATTTTTCGAAATTTTGAAAAATTTTATAAAAAATCGATTTTTCTCGTAAACTAGTGCCGCTAGAGCCAAAAGGGGCTCAATCCATAATCATTTTTTCGAAATTTTGAAAAATTTTATAAAAATCGATTTTTATCGTAAACTAGTGCCGCTAGAGCCAAAAGGGGCTCAATCCATAATCATTTTTTCGAAATTTTGAAAAATTTTATAAAAATCGATTTTTCTCGTAAACTAGTGCCGCTAGAGCCAAAAGGGGCTCAATCCATAATCACTTTTTCGAAATTTTGAAAAATTTTATAAAAATCGATTTTTCTCGTAAACTAGTGCCGCCATAATCATTTTTTCGAAATTTTGAAAAATTTTATAAAAATCGATTTTTCTCGTAAACTAGTGCCGCTAGAGCCAAAAGGGGCTCAATTCATAATCATTTTTTCGAAATTTTCGATTTTTCTTGTAAACTGGAGCCGCTAGAGCCAAAAGGGGCTCAATCCATAATCATTTTTTCGAAATTTTGAAAAATTTTATAAAAATCGATTTTTTCTCGTGAACTAGAGCCGCTAGAGCCAAAAGAGGCTCAATCCATAATCACTTTTTCGAAATTTTGAAAATTTTATAAAATCGATTTTTCTCGTAAACTAGTGCCGCTAGAGCCAAAAGGGGCTCAATTCATAATCATTTTTTCGAAATTTTCGATTTTCTTGTAAACTGGAGCCGCTAGAGCCAAAAGGGGCTCAATCCATAATCATTTTTTCGAAATTTTGAAAAATTTTATAAAAATCGATTTTTCTCGTAAACTAGAGCCGCTAGAGCCAAAAGAGGCTCAATCCATAATCACATTTTCGAATTTTTTAAAAATTTTACAAAAGTCGATTTTTCTCGTAAACTAGAGCCGCTAGAGCCAAAAGGGGCTCAATCCATAATCATTTTTCGAAATTTTGAAAAATTTTATAAAAAACGGTTTTTCTCGTAAACTAGAGCCGCTAGAGCCAAAAGAGGCTCAATCCATAATCATTTTTTCGAAATTTTGAAAAATTTTATAAAAATCGATTTTTCTCGTAAACTAGTGCCGCCAGAGCCAAAAGGGGCTCAATCCATTATCATTTTTTCGAAATTTTGAAAAATTTGTATAAAAATCGATTTTTCTCGTAAACTAGTGCCGCCAGAGCCAAAAGGGGCTCAATCCATAATCATTTTTTCGAAATTTTGAAAAATTTTATAAAAATCGATTTTTCTCGTAAACTAGAGCCGCTAGAGCCAAAAGGGGCTCAATCCATAATCATTTTTTCGAAATTTTGAAAAATTTTATAAAAATCGATTTTTCTCGTAAACTAGTGCCGCCAGAGCCAAAAGGGGCTCAATCCATAATCATTTTTTCGAAATTTTGAAAAATTTTATAAAAATCGATTTTTCTCGTAAACTAGTGCCGCCAGAGCCAAAAGGGGCTCAATCCATAATCATTTTTCGAAAGTTTGAAAAATTTTATAAAAATCGATTTTTCTCATAAACTAGTGCCGCCAGAGCCAAAAGGGGCGCAATCCATAATCACTTTTCCGAAATTTTGAAAAATTTTAAAAAATCGATTTTTCTTGTAAACTAGAGCCGCTAGAGCCAAAAGGGGCTCAATCCATAATCATTTTTTCGAAATTTTGAAAAATTTTATAAAAATCGATTTTTCTTGTAAACTAGAGCCGCTAGAGCCAAAAGGGGCTCAATCCATAATCATTTTTTCGAAATTTTGAAAAAATATATAAAAATCGATTTTTCTCGTAATCTAGTGCCGCCAGAGCCAAAAGGGGCTCAATCCATAATCATTTTTTCGAAATTTTGAAAAATTTTATAAAAATCGATTTTTCTTGTAAACTAGAGCCGCTAGAGCCAAAAGGGGCTCAATCCATAATCATTTTTTCGAAATTTTGAAAAATTTTATAAAAATCGATTTTTCTCGTAAACTAGTGCCGCCATAATCATTTTTTCGAAATTTTGAAAAATTTTATAAAATCGATTTTTCTCGTAAACTAGTGCCGCTAGAGCCAAAAGGGGCTCAATCCATAATCACTTTTCCAAAATTTTGAAAAATTTTAAAAAAATCGATTTTTCTTGTAAACTAGAGCCGCTAGAGCCAAAAGGGGCTCAATCCATAATCATTTTTTCGAAATTTTGAAAAATTTTATAAAAATCGATTTTTCTCGTAAACTAGTGCCGCTAGAGCCAAAAGGGGCTCAATCCATAACCACTTTCCCGAAATTTTGAAAAATTTTAAAAAAATCGATTTTTCTTGTAAACTAGAGCCGCTAGAGCCAAAAGGGGCTCAATCCATAATCATTTTTTCGAAATTTTGAAAAATTTTATAAAAATCGATTTTTCTTGTAAACTAGAGCCGCTAGAGCCAAAAGGGGCTCAATCCATAATCATTTTTTCGAAATTTTGAAAAAATATATAAAAATCGATTTTTCTCGTAAACTAGTGCCGCTAGAGCCAAAAGGGGCTCAATCCATAATCATTTTTTCGAAATTTTGAAAAATTTTATAAAAATCGATTTTTCTTGTAAACTAGAGCCGCTAGAGCCAAAAGGGGCTCAATCCATAATCATTTTTTCGAAATTTTGAAAAATTTTATAAAAATCGATTTTTCTTGTAAACTAGAGCCGCTAGAGCCAAAAGGGGCTCAATCCATAATCATTTTTTCGAAATTTTGAAAAATTTTATAAAAATCGATTTTTCTCGTAAACTAGTGCCGCTAGAGCCAAAAGGGGCTCAATCCATAATCACTTTTCCGAAATTTTGAAAAATTTTATAAAAATCAATTTTTCTCGTAAACTAGAGCCGCTAGAGCCAAGAGGGGCTCAATCCATAATCATTTTTTCGAATTTTTTTTTTAAATTTTATAAAAATCAATTTTTCTCGTAAACTAGAGCCGCTAGAGCCAAAAGGGGCTCAATCCATAATCATTTTTTCGAAATTTTAAAAAATTTTATAAAAGTCGATTTTTCTCGTAAACTAGAGCCGCTAGAGCCAAAAGGGGCTCAATCCATAATCATTTTTTCGAAATTTTAAAAAATTTTATAAAAGTCGATTTTTCTTGTAAACTAGAGCCGCTAGAGCCAAAAGGGGCTCAATCCATAATAATTTTTTCGAAATTTTTAAAAGTTTTATAAAAATCGATTTTTCTCGTAAACTAGAGCCGCCAGAGCCAAAAGGGGCTCAATCCATAATCATTTTTTCGAAATTTTTAAAATTTTTATAAAAATCGATTTTTCTCGTAAACTAGAGCCGCTAGAGCCAAAAAAGGGCTAAATCCACAATCACTTTTTCGAAATTTTAACAAATTTTATAAAAGTCGATTTTTTTCGTAAACTACAGCCGCTAAGGCCAAAAGGGTCTCGAAGGAACAGGTGAAAATGTATGTCTGTAATTTTAAATTTTTGACATGAAATAAAACGTTGCACATCTAAAATAAAAATCATTTTTGTCCAACTAAGGATCTCTAATTTATCTTATTAAATTTTATGTCTCTAATATTGTAGATGGTTGATATTTTATAAAAATTCCATTCGAATTTTAAAAATAATAAAATAAATTATCAATATTTATTCTGCATCAACTAACAGACAAACGTTTTCAAAAAGTTTTGGATGGAAAAAGACGAACTAAGAAATTCTCAAACCACCAACTGTTGACTACCAATATTTGTTGCAGCAACAGTAAGTCTACAGCAGGTTTTAGTAATGAATTAAATTTAAGTGCATAAAGTTTAGTAAACATATTCAACGGCTGTTGATTTAGTACGGAAATTCATAAAACAAAACTAAACTTCTTAATTTAGCTATAAGTCTATTGGTACCCTACAGCAAAAGCATGGATTGACGCCTGATTTAGAATCTGCTAATATGACAAAGTCAAATTTTTACAAAAATGTTAAAAATATTTCTTACTTTTATAAAAAATCACTCAAAATATAGTCTTCTTCACAATCGTCTTCTACCATCCTTAATTTTAGTCACTTTAACATCCATATTGCTGACAACTTGTGTGGGGGCCTTCTTGGGCTAAAAAAAAAAACTACAAAACGAAAAAATACAAAAACATCTAGAGAAAAATAACTCTACAGTTCAGAGTTCAAACTTTGCTTGACTTCGCTTAATCCAAACGAAAAAACACACAACAGCAACAAAGGAGCGAAGCTGCGACAGCATCGATGTTGCAAGCAACAAAAAATAAAAACAATAAAAAGAAAAATCAAGTAAGAAAACTTTAGTTGATCAAACAAGACCATATGATACCCTAAAATTATGGGATGATCCTCGTAGAATTAAGTATCCCGATTGCTGCTTAAGAGTCCAATATATTATAATGGTACTAACATTTGTGGGGGAGAGGGGCTGTTGAATTGTACTAGAAATGAACTAGAACTGAACGAGAACGGAACTCAAACTCTACTGGAGCTGAACTAAAACTGAACTAGAACGGAACTAGAACGGAACTAGCACTGAACTAGAACTGAAGTAGAACTGAACTAGAACTGAAGTAGAACTGAAGTAGAACTGAACAAAAGCTAAACTAGAACTGGACTAGAACTGAACTAGAACTTAACTAGAACTGAAGTAGAACTGAAGTAGAACGGAACTAAAACTAAACTAGAACTGGACTAGAACTTAACTAGTACTAAACTAGAACTAAACTATAACTAAACTAGAACTGAATTAGAACTGAACTTGAACTAGAACTAAACTAGAATTGAACTATAACTGTATCTTTTCAAATGAATAATACCACCAATGGTGGTGTAGCGTATATATATCGATATAATACCTTGATCTAACTGAGGTGCTGGTTAAGCCTTATAAAATGCCATAACTAGTGTTATAAACTTTATTTCTGCTCTTTTTCTATGTTTTTGTTTTCTTTTTGGCGAATAACTAAGAAAAAAGGGAATTTTATTTTTCGTTAAATAAGTTTTGATCATTATTTGGCGATTATGCAATGTTATCAATGATCGTAACTAAAGTTTTGAGCGGCCTGCATAATTGTATTTGAAGCCAAAAGAAAAAAAAACAGAGGTAAAAAACGAAAATTTAAAAAACGACAAAAAATGCTAATTTTCAATTTGATATTGAGTGATAAACTTTGATCGTCATTTGAGGGCAAAATTTTACTTTACAAAATAAAATAACAAATTTTCTTTATTTGTTGAGAAAAGTGAGGCAAATTCAATATTTTGTATAAAGAATTTGTTATTTTCTTATTCTTATTTGAGAATTTAGATAAAAATTAGAAGTTATGAACTATTAAAGGAAGACTTTAGAAATTTAACCGTTAAGGGTGAGATTTTTTAAAAAAGATATTCAAGAGATGAGTTTAAGTTGTGAACGGAATATTAAGAAGTTGAAAAATGCATTTTAATGATGAACATAAACTAAAAAGGACAATAGTAAAAATTAGCTTCTTTATATTTAGTAGTTTTAGATAAAATAAGTTCAAAGAGTTCTTTTTCGTATTAATACATTTTATTTCTTAAAGTTTGGTGAAAATTGTAAAATGAACTTTTGAACTTGAAAACGATCGGTTTGTGACATAGAGAGGGAGAGATTCAAAAGTTGAATACTTCTCACCAATTTTAAACGTTTCTCTCTCTTCTATTTTAAATTACAATTTGATCGTTGATGATCGTTATAAAGTTCAAAGGTTGTTTTTACGACTTAATATTGTTTTATTTAAGAAATAATATATTCCTCAAAGGTCCTACATCCAGTTTAATGAATACCGATTGACATAGATTCACTTTTTGAGGCAATATGAACGTAGTGAACACTCTACAAACAGCAACTTAAGCATGCATTTTTGCTTTTTTGTCAAGGACGAAGCCAATGGAAACTGGTCATGATCAATTCAAAATTTCAGGTTGCTGCCATACATAAGTCTTTTTGGAATGGGGTTTAAAATTTGATCACAAATTAATTTCTAGTCAAAATATGCATCCCAAATTTCAGTTAGTCAATCCTCAAGTGTCCCTAATTCCAACACACAGATTCACAACCGAAAAACTTTTTTAAAATGAATCAAAAATATTCATATATTTAAGAACGGAGATTAATCCATTTATAATCAATCTCCGCAAGGGTCGGTCCATGGTTATCGGTCTTAAGCGACTTTTTCTCTGATACTTGTTAATTCAAATTGTTTCATAAGTGAAATATTTTTAACAAATTTACCTTTCAGTTTAATAGTCGTCATTTAAGAAATTTAATATCTGAAAAAAAGGAAAAAAGAGGAAAATTAATAATTATTTTAATAAAAAAATTAAAATAAATTTGAAATTTTTATACTTTCAAAATAAAGTGACTAAATATTTTTGACTTAAACAAGAATTATTGAATAAAAATTAAATTTGGAATTAATTCTTTAAAAAGTTATAAAGAGTTTTATGAAATTCCACAAGGTTCGAACTGAGGTATGTTTTTTATATCTTCCATCATCACCAGTGGTGAAGAGGATATATTTACTTTGTCATTCCGTGTGTAACGCTAAGAAGGAATCACCTCAGACCCCAAAAGTATATATATTTTTGCATCAAATCAAAATCTTAGTTGATCCATCTGTCTGTTGTTGGCACGCTTACATCCACAATAATTGGCAGAGCACAATGAAATTTGACCTGAGCATTTTCTATAGTCCTGAGAAGTTTCCTATTTAAAATCAGCAAAATCGGTTAGTACATTAAAAGATATAGACTGATATCCAAAGCATCCTCTAAATAAAAGGGAAGAACTTTCGTAAAATTTTCAATTACAAATCGACAAATTAGAATAAAAATATAACTAATTTTATGACTCATTAAGGTTTCTTGTTATATAGGAATTACATTCATATATCCTTTGAGTTTATGAGTGTATATGTAAGCGGGTATTTATATATTTCTTTATTTATTTTTCTTATTTCATTAAGATATTTTTAGCAGTTTTTTTTTACTTTGGAAGGTCTTCAATTACTCCTCTAAATAAATAGAGAACTGTACTCCAGGGTGAGCGATACCGTGATTTTGAATAATCACAATTCTAGTTCAGTTCTAGTTCTAGTTCAGTTTTAGGTCAGTTCTAGTTCAGTTTAGTTCAGTTCTAGTTCTTGTTCCCTTTAAAAGTTTCCTTACAAAATTCTCTCCGAAAGCACATATGTTTACGATATAAATTTCCTCCTTTAATTGTCTTATTTAGTAGCGCTCCTGCCTCAATAATATATCTCATTCTCACACAATTTAATTATGCTCATTTAACATTTCTATCACTTTAAAATGATCGTTATTAGTTTTGTATATTTTTCTCTATTAATTTCTCTTTGCAGCTTGTAAATAAAGTTAAACTTCTATTATCCTTATTAAACTTGGTTAAACACATGTTAAGAATCATTTAACAACATAAATACGAAACAGCGACTAAAAAAGACCTACAAATGCAACAACAAGCTGCTGTTGTTGTTGTTGTGGTTGTTAGTGCAAAATTTCTTTTAACTTTTTTTTCTATTTTCGAGATAATATTTTTTCTTTGCTTTAGATTTTTGCAACTTGTTTGTTTTTGTTGTTTGTTGTTTGTTGTAGATGTTTTTTCTGTAACTTTTGCAACAAAATAAAAACATAAAAATTGTAAAACATTAAAAGCGTTAATCACTTACACAAACACACCAACATACATACAAACAAACAAACAAACATACAGGGATTTATACAGAACTTTATAAAACGAACTCTATACTTTCATAAGTCGTTTACAATTCCTTTTTCTAGTCTAAAGACTCAATGAGGCAACCAAGAAATACAAAAACAACAACTACCGAGTTTTATTCATCTTCATCTTCCTCCGATTATAGAGTAACTGCTCTTTTCTACTCCAACAAGATTCAATTGAATTGGATTGAAGTTGAAAGCAGCAGGATTCATATGTGGATTTCTGTTGCTGTTTCTCTTTATAAGATTTGGTCTTTTGGTCTTTGAAGAAATAAAATTGGAGAAAAAAATAGAGAAAAAAACTATAAGAAAATAAGCAAATATATTTTTACTATTGAGTTTGCAAAGAACATTAAAGTATTTTTTCCTTCATCATCTTCTTCTTGCGCTTTGCTTTGTGCCATAAAGTACAACTTTGTTTGTTTTTTTTTTTCTATATGGAGTCAGAAAAATATGGAATAGGATTTATGGTACCAATTCACTTTATACACCATCTTATGGAAATGGCTGAGGCTGATGATGACGTTGGTAAACAGCAGAAGCAGCATCTTGTAAAATATTCCATAAAGCTACAAAAGCTTAAAACTTCAACAAGAAACAGCTGAGGGTTTGCAACAAGGAAAAATTGAACTTAACACATGTGTTTTAGTACAACAACGATGATGACGATGACGATGACTACATTCGTATGTAGAGATTAAGGCCTAAAGTATATGAGACTACAAGTACAAGAGTATTGTAAAGTTGGTAAAATAGTTTTATGTGCTTGTTTTAAGCATATTGGATGTATATAAAATATGCACATGCAGATTTGTTTTATTATACGAAGGTTGATCATGAATTTAGGCAAAACAACACTTTTAATTCTAATTGCAATCGAGCTCGATTGCTTTCTTAGAAATTGCCACCGTTTAAGTTTTAGTTTCTGTTTACTTCTAATTCAGTACTAATTCAAATTGTAGTTTAGTTCTTATTAATTTCTAGTTCAGTTTTAGTTCAGTTCTAATTCAGTTCTAGTTCTGTTCTAGTTCAGTTCTAGTTCAGCTCTAGTTCAGATTATAGTTCAGATTATAGTTCAGATTTATTTCAGTTTTAGTTCAGATTCTAGTTCAGATTCCAGTTCAGTTTTAGTTCAGTTCTTGTTCAGTTTTAGTTCAGTTCTAGTTCAGTTCTAGTTAAGTTGTAGTTCAGTTCTAGTTAAGTTGTAGTTCAGTTCTAGTTCAGTTTTAGTTCTGTTCTAGTTCAGTTCTAGTTCAGTTCTAGTTCAGTTCTAGTTCAGTTCTAGTTCAGTTCTAGTTCTGTTCTAGTTCAGTTCTAGATCAGCTCTAGTTCAGTTCTAGTTCAGTTCTAGTTCTGTTCTAGTTCAGTTCTAGATCAGCTCTAGTTCAGTTCTAGTTCAGTTCTAGTTCTGTTCTAGTTCAGTTCTAGATCAGCTCTAGTTCAGTTCTAATTCAGTTCTAGTTCAGTTCTAGTTCAGTTCTAGTTCAGTTCTAGTTCAGTTCTAGTTCAGTTTTAATTCAGTTCTAGTTCAGTTTAAGTTCAGTTCTAGTTCAGTTCTAGTTCAGTTCTGGTTAAGTTATAGTTCAGTTGGAGTTCAGTTCTAGTTCAGTTGGAGTTAAGTTTTAGTTCAATTCTAGTTCAGTTCTAGTTCAGTTCTAGTTCAGTTCTAGTACAGCTCTAGTTCAGATTCTGGTCCAGATTCTTGTTCTGTTTCTAATTTAGATTCCGGTTCAGATTCTTATTAAAATTTCAGTTCAGATTTTAGTTCATATTCTAGTTCTGATTCTAGTTAAGATGCTGATTCAGATTCCAGTTCATATTCTGGTTCAGTTTTAGCTTAACTTCCAGCTTCAGTTCTATTAGAATATAAAGTTCAGTTCTTATGTAATTTTTCATTCCACCCTCGTTTTAATAATACAAATAGACAACACTGCAACAACAAATAAAATATAATACAATATTTGTAGCAGCAGCATCAAAGAGCAAACAGCAACAAGAACAACAAAAATATATTGACACAACAAGTGCGAGTAAACGTGTTAGATTGAACGTAATAAATTAAAATGCCGACTAAAGCTTTTTTTGGTTTTAAGCAAGAAAAAAAGAAATATCAACGCTTTAAGAGCATCTGAAACAACAACAAAAAAAACAATATTGCTGCAACTATGACAATAACAACAACAACAACCATAAAACAACAAAGATTTACACTATTCAACATGGTTGTAACGAAATACATTTATTTCCAAAAAGCTTCTTGATATCGAGCATTAACGCTTTTTGCTCTTTTTTTTTGCAGGTTTTTTACTATGATTTTGGTTACATCATTTAAATGACCTACAAGGGGACATTTTAAGAAAATTTGGTTGAATAGAGAACAGGCACCAAGGTTTTTTCAGGTCTTGCGAGGACGAAAATGATTGACATAAAGATTAATTGATTCCAATTCATTTTGAATTTATAGTTGAAATTATAGTGTTAATTTAACATGGTTTTAATGTTATTTTAACATATGACAATGTAAAATCAACATTGTAAAGTTTCCAATTGCCATGAAAGATTCAAGCAAGGGAAATATTGGAAAACAAAGTGTAGAACTAAAGTTAGAAGATAAAGATTTTAAGTAGAGGTCCGAAAATAAGTTGAAGCAAAGTCATTTGAAAGGAAAAGAGAAAAAGCTGCAAACGTCTCTCACTTCAGCAGTCGCTAAATCCGTCAAAGATTGTAAGGAGCCACTTTCAATGACTTCCATTCGTAAGCTACTAAACACGAGGCAGTTGCAAAGAAGATAAAGATTAGTTTACTGTTCCTTCTCGTTCAGCTTCAGCAAAAATCATTCGAACTTATCTCGAAGCGACAGTGTCCAGAGTTCTTGTGATATTTAGTAGAAATGATGTCCTTCCCCTATCTAATCGGGGCCAAATCATCCAAGTAATCAAACACAATGGTTAATTCATCCATCGGTAGCGCCGTTACGCGTCTCCTACAAGCAGTTAGTGGTAGATCGCACAGACGATCAGTGTCATCATCTGTGAGGTTAGCACCTATTTTCGCCAGGGCATCAGCCATCAGTTTGCCCTGGTTATTTCCAAGTTTTTACACTCAACCAGTGTTATGTTCGAATGCTATGCAATGTTATTCAATGATATCTATGCGGCATTTTCGGACAAGATTCGATGTAAGGACCGAATTGTGGATTTGCTGTCGGTAGCAAATCATGATGTCTCGACCGTATATCCTAAAGTACCTTTACGAATCGCAGCAATCTCAACCAGCAGAATACTACACTCAGCCATTAGTTTGAAAGACAAATGTCCCCATTTTTCGAGTCATCAGTATAGTTGCCCAATAAACCTCCTGGAAAGGCATGCAACGTTTCTGCAAGTGCTTTATGCACGAGTCAATATGTTCTGAAAATACATCCCCTTAGTATTCAGCCAAATTACAGTTAGAAGAGCAAGTTTCCTTGTCATCAGATCAACTGG
The DNA here is from genome assembly GCA_004302925.2 of Cochliomyia hominivorax. Taxonomy (NCBI): domain Eukaryota; kingdom Metazoa; phylum Arthropoda; class Insecta; order Diptera; family Calliphoridae; genus Cochliomyia; species Cochliomyia hominivorax. The sequence goes on from PYHX02000413.1 coordinate 12,488,284, forward strand.
TAACCAGTTGAGAATCGCAAAAATAGCCTTAGTTAATGTTTACCTAAGTCCACCAGTGATCAACAGCCCCATCTTTCTAAGGATTGTGTCATATTTCGCGCCGTTCAGGGTCATAGTGTATCTTCAGTTTCTCCTATTTCCATCCAAAAAACACTTTCATACTTGTTGTTGCAGTAAATTACAAAACTTTATCCTCATCATTGGTTTTTACATGAAAGTTGTTTTCCCTGCTAGACTTGGACATAGTCACTTGGTGGGATGGTCGAAAAAACGGCCAAGAACAAACACCAAAAAAAAAAATTGTCAAATAAAAATTAAAAGGAAAAAAGTGATTTTACCATATTTTCAATGTTTTGCGCAAAATGACAACAAACAAACAACAAACTAACAACAAACCATGTAATACGAAATGGTGTGAACTAACATCATCACATATAATGGTGAAAATGGTGTGACATTCACAAAAAAAAAGGACAAAAAACTACCAATCGCCCAACATTTAACAACCAACAACGACTTAACCATGTTGATCGAACTTTTTATTTATTTTTATGTTTGATTTTCAATACCCCAAAACCTTTTATGGTGTATGACATACTAATGTTGTTGTTGTTGTTGGTAGTTCTGGTATTGTTTGTTCGATTAGTTGTGGATTTGTAATGTATTTCTGGGTTTTTAGCTTTTTTTCCAGCCCCTTAAAAAAAACTAAAATAAAAAAATCATAAAACTAGAAGCCACAGAAAAAAATCACAGTCTGACCCACCAGTCGACCATTCCAACAAAACGTTTGTCATTTATGTTATCAGACTTGTAGACTAAACAACAAACAGATCCTTTTTTCCTATATCCATCCGTATGTCACCCATATAGTCAATGTTGGGGTTTATGTTGAGGTCATGTGATATTTATTTCATTGGTTGTCTGTAATGTGCCACTGGCAAAATATTTATTATACCATTGATGACGATTTGTTAACGATACTCTATAAATATTGTTTTCGGTTTGTTGTTCCTCCTGCTGCTGCTGTTACTGTTGCTGTTGTTGCTTATGCTATTGATATTGTTGTCATACTGCTCTTTTTTTGTTGTTGTTGTTGTTGCTGTTGCTCTTGTTCTTGTTGTACCATATGTAGCTTTTGATGTTTGATGTTGTTGTTTTGTACTAAAATGTCTAATTAAAATCAATTGTGATGCGGTCAAAGAAATGCAACAAAAGAATTATGGTCTTCACCCTTAAACTAACGAAGTGACATTTTTGTTATTTTTTTTTCTGTTTAAACTACAGAATTTATGTTTTCTGCTTGAATTAGAAATGAAACTAAAAAAATAAAAAAAACTTGTGTTAATTGTGGAAAATTAAGATTTAAAGAAAATTTAAAAGAAAAATATAAAAACAGCGAAAATTAAAGATGAATTTAGTTAAAAAAAAATTAATAAATATTCGATTTCAATGGAATTTTATCATAAATTTTCAATTTAGATGAAATTAAAGATACATTTTCGATTTAGAGAAAATTTACGATAAATTTTCTAATAAATAAAATTTTACGAAAATTTTTCCAATAAGAAAAAATTTACGATATATTTCGATTTAAACAATAAATTATGTCCAGTTCAATATATTTATAATGTTCGATAAATTACGAATAAGAAATAAACTTAAATAAATTTTCAATTTAGAGAAAATTTACGATAAATTTTCAATTTAGAGAAAATTTACGATAAATTTTCAATTAAAGAAAATTTATGAAAAATTTTCGTTTTAGAGAAAATTTGCCATTAACTTTCGATATAAAGAAAATTTATAAGAAATTTTCTATATAAAGAAAATTTTCAATAATTTTTCAAATAATAGAAAATTTTAGATACATATTCGATTTAATGAAAATTTACGAAAAATTTTCAATTTAGAAAAAATCAACAATGAAACCGACGAATTAAAAAAAAATTTACGATAAACTTTGAATTTAGAGAAAATTTACGATATTTTTTTTATTAAAAAATGTATGATAAATTCCATTTGAAGAAAATTTTGCCAATGATCGACTTAGAAAAAAAATTACGATAAATTTTAAACTTAAATAAAATATACGATAAACTTTCGAATTAGATGATATTTACAATAAATATTTGATATGAAAAAAAAATAAGGATAAATTTTCAAATTGGAGAAATTCAAATAAATATATAAAGAAATTTTACGATATATTTTCGATTTATAACAAACTTATGATAAATCGTAAAACTATAGAAAATTTTAGATTTATAAAAATAGACAGTTGAGAAAAATTCGATTTATGGAAACTGTTAATAAATTTTAGATTTAAAGAAAATCTGTAATAAATTTTTTGTTAAAAGAAAAAAATGTAAAAAATTAATTTAAAATAGAAAATGAAAAATATCGTCAAGAAAAAATTTACATAAAAATTTCTTTTTAAAAACATTTAAAAAAAAATTGAATAAATTCTCGAAAAAAAAAAATAAAATTATCGATTAAGGAAAATTATTGGAAATATACTTAATTTATAAAAAAATGTATCAATATTATCTCGATAAAAAAACATTTTTTCAAAATTCTTGATTTGAAGAAAATTTTCGAAAAAATTTCGACAAATTTTTGGAAAAGATATTTTTCAACAAATTTAAAAAAAAGTCAATAAATTCTCAACAAATAGAAAATGTAAAAAAATTCTCTTTAGGGAAAATGTTTCGAATAGTTCTCTAATTAAAGAAAATTTTTCTGTCTTCAAAAATAATTTTCGATATTGTTATGGTTTTAAGAAAAATTTCGGTAAATTCTTTCTTAAAAGAAAATTTTTGATCATTTTTAACTTCAGTCAAATTTTTTGATAAATTTTCTCTTCAGAGAAATTTGTTTGAAAACTTCTCAATTTTAGAAAAAAGTCGATTTTGTCATTTAAAAAACATCGATAAATTGTTGATTAGAAAAAAAATCGCTTAATTCTCGATTTTGAAAACATTATCGATAAATTCTGAATTTATAAAAATCTTTACTTAAATTTTCGATAAGTTATATCTTAGATTAATATCGATAAATTTTCTCATTAGAGAATATTTTCGCGAAAAAATCTCTCTCGTGAAAAAATTGTCTTTTAATTCTCTTTAAAGAAATTTCAAAAAAGCTTTCAGTAAATCTAGAAAAAAAAATCGATAAATTCTTATTTTAAAGAATTTTTCGATAAATTCTCCTTTTTTCGAAAATTAATTTTCGATTATTTGCCAAGAAAACTTTCGAAAATTTCGATAAATTCCTTATTTAGAGAAAATTTTCGATAAATTCCTTATTTAGAGAAAATTTTTGATAAATTCTTTATTTAGAGAAAATTTTCGATAAATTCTTTATTTAGAGAAAATTTTCGATAAATTCTTTATTTAGAGAAAATTTTCGATAAATTCTTTATTTAGAGAAAATTTTCGATAAATTCCTTATTTAGAGAAAATTTTCGATAAATTCCTTATTTAGAGAAAATTTTCGATAAATTCCTTATTTAGAGAAAATTTTCGATAAATTCCTTATTTAGAGAAAATTTTCGATAAATTCCTTATTTAGAGAAAATTTTCGATAAATTCCTTATTTAGAGAAAATTTTCGATAAATTCCTTATTTAGAGAAAATTTTCGATAAATTCTTTATTTAAAGAAAATTTTCGATAAATTCCTTATTTAGAGAAAAATTCGATAAAAAATCTAGAAAAAATTTTCGATAAATTCTTATTTTAAAAGAATTTTTCGATAAATTCTCCTTTTTTCGAAAATTAATTTTCGATTATTTGCCAAGAAAACTTTCGAAAAATTTCGATAAATTCCTTATTGAGAGAAAATTTTCGATAAATTCCTTATTTAGAAAAAATGTTCGATAAATTCCTTATTTAGAGAAAATTTAGAAAAAAATTTCGATAAATTCCTTATTTAGAGAAAATTTTCGATAAATTCCTTATTTAGAGAAAATTTTCGACAAAAAATCTAGAGAAAAATTTCGATAAATTCTTATTTTAAAGAATTTTTCAATAAATTCTCTCTTTTTTCGAAAATTAATTTTCGATTATTTGCCAAGAAAACTTTTGAAAACTTATCTCTTTCGAGATTAAGTTCTATAAATTGTCACTTTGGTGGTTAATTTTGATAAAATTTTGATAGATTCTTTTTCAGATTCCAGCTCGTAATATATATCAGACTCTAGTTTAGATTCTGGTTATACAGATCACATCTCAGATCAGCATCCAAGTCTACTTTAGATTTTAGTTCAATTCTTGTTTAGTTATAGTTTAATTAAAGTTCTATCTCAGATTTTATCAATTTTAAAAAACAATTTTGACAATTTTTTTCTTGCAAAAAAAATATCGATAAAGTTTTGATACAGAGAATATATTTTTGAGAAATTCTGAAATTAAAGAAAATGCACAATAAACTCTCGATCAGTAAGTGTTCAATAAATTTATATCAAATTTCTCTTAAGAAGAAGTTTTTAAAAAAATTTTTGTTTCTAGAAAATTTTTGATAAATTCCCAAATTCTCCAAAATGCTTTAAAAAATTTTCGATTTATAGAAAATTTTCCGTAAAGTGAGATATTTTAGATTTCAGGAAAATTATCGATAATTTTAATTTCGATAAAGTCGAGACATTCTTTATGTTTAGAAAACGGTGAACAATTTCTAAATTTTTAGCTACTTTTGACACAAAAGAAGTAAATTTGAAACACAAACTTCAAATTTATTTAATCTGAAATCGTCATCATGATCGGTTATCTGATCATTTTCATTATAAATTATAAAACATTATATTTATTCATTCACATTACTAACAATAATGCTAATAACGCCCTTCTTTATCTAAACACTAATTAATTAGTTCATTTTACATTTAACTACTACTTGTCACTTTTAGATAATATTTCAAACTCAAAAAATTTCCTCTTTTCACAAAAGAAACTCCATTTTATAAAATTCGTATCAAATATGTCTTCATACCAGAAACAAAAACAACAAAAAAAGGAACTTATCTACTTTACATAAGAAATCCCTGGAAGCAACAAAAGAATAAAATATATAAAAATCCTGCTTCTTCTTCTATTCTTGTCTTTTCCTTGATATGACAAAAAAGAAAAAAAACACAAATCCATTCTAAAATTTAACTTTTAAAGCAACAAAAACTAAAGTCAGTTTCTTGTTGCGACGGCAGCAACTCATAATTTCGTCAACTTTAGTCACATTTTTAGAAACAAGATAAAATGTTGGAAGTGAATGTGAAATAGTGTTTTTCTTACGATTCTGTTCCTCTTTTTTTGATTCCTTTAATACGTAAGAAAAAACCCTTCAAGCATAAAATGTTGAATAATTTTAGAGTAAAACGTCTTCAAAAAAAAAAAACAAAAGATGAAATCCCTTTTTTACATCTATTTTACACCATTAATAACACGAAATATAACAACCAGTAGAACAATCTTGTCTTTTGTTGTTTTTTGTGCGTTTTTATGTAAAAAGAACTCAAATACGATCAACGAATTAACAACATGCATCAAGTCATTTTTGAAATATACTCGAAATGAAGTGAATAAGGGCAAAAAGACGATAAATAAAATATTTGAAGACAACTATCGATAAATCAGAGAAAAAGTTCAATTCTTAAATTAGAGAAAATTGTCGATAAATTCTTTTTGTAGAGGAAAATTTCGATAAATTCTTTATTTAGATAAAAATTTCGATAAAAACTTTATTTAGATAAAAATTTCGATAAATTCTTTATTTAGAGAAAATTTTCGATAAATTCTTTATTTAGAGAAAATTTTCGATAAATTCTTTATTTAGAGAAAATTTTCGATAAATTCTTTATTTAGAGAAGATTTTCGATAAATTCTTTATTTAGAGAAGATTTTCGATAAATTCTTTATTTAGAGAAGATTTTCGATAAATTCTTTATTTAGAGAAGATTTTCGATAAATTCTTTTTTTAGAGAAAATTTTCGATAAATTCTTCATTTAGAGAAAATTTTCGATAAATTCTTTATTTAGAGAAAATTTTCGATAAATTCTTTATTTAGAGAAAATTTTCGATAAATTCTTTATTTAGAGAAAATTTTCGATAAATTCTTTATTTAGAGAAAATTTTCAATAAATTCTTTATTTAGAGAAAATTTTCGATAAATTCTTTATTTAGAGAAAATTTTCGATAAATTCTTTATCTAGAGAAAATTTTCGATAAATTCTTTATTTAGAGAAAATTTTCGATAAATTCTTTATTTAGAGAAAATTTTCGATAAATTCTTTATTTAGAGAAAATTTTCGATAAATTCTTTATTTAGAGAAAATTTTCGATAAATTCTTTATTTAGAGAAAATTTTCGATAAATTCTTTATTTAGAGAAAATTTTCGATAAATTCTTTATTTAGAGAAAATTTTCGATAAATTCTTTATTTAGAGAAAATTTTCGATAAATTCTTTATTTAGAGAAAATTTTCGATAAATTCTTTATTTAGAGAAATTTTCGATAAAACCCCTTTAAATTCTTGATTTAAGGAGTGAAATCGAAAATTCCCTACTCACGTTTTTCATTAAAATTTTCATTGATATGTTGGTCATGCGAAAAGGTCTGACGTCAAACTGTTTTTAAGTTTATTAAACAGTATCGGGAGGAATTGTCTGCTGATGACGAAAATATGTTCTTGTAGTCAAAAATGGCTGATGCTTGAGAGATTATTAAAGAAAAGCATTTTTTGAAATCGGCTCTCAAATACCGAAATTTACAACATATAAGACTTCCTATAAGTAAAATTATTTTTGGCCTGATTTGACATCACTTTGGTAAACAAGACCTTGAGTAGTACATGAGTAATCATTTGTATCAAAAGAGGCAAGTTCTCCAAACTTTCCGGAGCTAAGGCCAGTGAAGATATATTGGGGTCTTGTTAGAAGAGAATTGAAGAGTACAAAAATGGCGCCCGAAAGTGTGAGATATTTTAGACAAAGTGACAGAAACTATAAAAAAATATTTTTTGTAAATTATAATAATAATCACATGTTTAGATCTTTTCGATCACACTCCTTATAGAAAATGTTCAACAAATCCTCTAATTATAGGAATTTTCTTACAAATTCCCGATTTATAAAAAATTTTTGATAAATTCCCTATTAATAGAAAATTTTCAAAAAAAATCCTCAATTATTCCCCTTTTTCAAAATTTCCTTATTCATTTTCCATTTGATGTAAAAAGAAAATATTGTATGATTGTATGTCATTTGTCTATAAGTGTATGCACATTGTGGTAATAATAATTGTAGTTTTAGTTGTTGGTGTTGTTATTATTGTATTTTTAGTTGTATTATGTTGTAGTTGTAAAGATAATGATCACTTGTAATAAATACCTTAAGTATCTCATATATCAAGTAATTTCAAGGACGTATAGCTGGCGGATACTCAATGGAAAAAAAATTAAATTGCAAAAAAAAAAACAGCAAAAATAACAACAACGTAACAGAACATTATTATTAAAGAGGTGAACAAAAACAAAGTTACAACAGCAGCAACAGCAACAACAAAATTACTATAAAATACAATTAAAACATTAAAAACTCTGTGCAAAAGGAGGGGGAAATCCATATGGTAGGGGTTAATTGAAGGGGAAAATAAAAAGTTGTACTGTCGTGTTTTCATTGCAAAAAAAGATCTTTAGTGAATAAAAATCTTTCAACTTCTTCATTTTTAGTCCTGTTTGGAGTTAAAACAATTTTTACAACTTAATTATTGCTAAACTGCTCTACAGCAACCGTTTGCAACTGCAGCAACAGCAACAACAGCAATAGCAACAAGATTATATTGTATAATAAATAAACAACATGCAACAAATAGACAAGAACGTCGAAAGAAACAAACACAACATATACACATAACACACACACACAAATACATTCATACGTTTTCATACAAAGTAACTTGTAACGAAAAAAAAAAAAAATAATAAGTGAAACGCCAACCAACATTCAACATTTAAAGACTTTTCCAATAAAATTTCAAGATTTTAATGTTCCGATATGATCGAGCTTAAGCTACTGAAGCTGTCGTCATTATTATTGACATATCTTTGTATCGACAGATGGCGCTGCGGCAATTTATGCTGCTGCTGCTACAGATTCTTTCTACTAGTTTACGGAACACTGGATGTAGTGCTGACAATGTTATTGTTATTGGGGAAAAAATTAGCATAAAAACGCAATTTTTGAATATTAATGGATACGGCACTCGAAGCTACCAAAAAAAGCAAAAAAAAAAAAAAATATATGAAAACGTAAAGCACCCAACACCATCGAAATTTTAAAACAACTTTATGTTTAGAGGAAAGAAATCACTGCTAAGGCGATAAAGTCATTTACACTCGATTTGAAATAAGAGTATTCTACGAATAGAATGAAAATAAATAGAGGATTATTTGTAGAAATAACAACAACAATAACAAAAGTATCTCTTGTTTAGTAAGAGGAGGGTTGGATTTAAAAGTTCCAAGGAAACATGAAATGAATTTTACCTTAAGGAAATGAATTTTAAATTATTCTTAGATAATTTAATTAAGTTTTTTTTCAGGAAATTAAATTAAATTAAATTAATAATTTAATTTAAAACTTTTTTAGTTCATTTTTTTTTAAATTTTTGGAAATTTTTGCGAAAAATTCCGCTTTTAAAATGTCCATAAAGTATTTTCAACTCTTGTCATTGAAGTGGGTATAATAACATTGTCAAACCATTTATAACGCCTCAGAAGGAATCACCACCAGACCCCATAACGTATATATGCATTCTTGCAACAAATCAAAATCTGAGTCGTTAGCTATGTTCGTCTATATGTTTCTTATTGGCAAGTTCCCATCCACAATAATTCAAAGGACTCAATGAAATTTGGTCTGAGTGTTTGCTGTAGGCCTGAGAATTTTAAACCAGCAAAAGCGGTTCAGTATATAAAAAGATATAGATTGATATCTGAGGCAACCTCTAAGTTCAATTGACAAACTTTCGTAAAGTTGTCAATTATAACTCAACAAAATTAGTATGAATATAAAACTATATGTATTTCATTACCGATCCAAAAAATCGGTCTATAGGAAAACAGTTATAGCCAAAATAATAACTAATTGTATGACCCTTTTAGTGTTCCTTTCTTATATTTAGGAAAAACTTTCATGTATTGAAACATTTGTGAGTGTATGTACGAAACATAACGTATTTACTTCGCATGCATTTGTGGTACTTGTTATTTTATTTCTAATGTTATTAAACAACACCGAGAGTGCTTGTCCGTTGATAAAAATCTGGTTCGAGTTGAAGAAATGGTCCACATTATGTTTCGAAAGCCAAAAAATGGAAAGCTCTTTCAAAAGAGGTTCCAGTACCGGGAGAGCTTGTCCGTTGTAGAAAGCCTAGTTTAGGTAGAAGAAATAGTCCACGTTACATTTCGTAAGCCGAAAGAATAGAAAGCATAGAGCTCCCCACGCATGCGGTAGGAAAGCAGCCAGTTTTATTCAGTAGTCGAACTAAAGGTTCAGAAAACAGAACACGAAAATTGAAATCAAGTTTTCTAAACAAAATATTCTTGCTGAATGTGAATGTTGAAACGTATGTTGGGGCAGTTTTTAAGCAAATTCCTGATCAGGAATTTTATGTTGCTGATGCTCGTGACTTCATAGTGTGTCCACCAAACTGCCCAGACCTAAGGCCAATGGAGAGATATTGAGTTCTAGTTAAAAGAAATTTGAAGAGCACAAAAAATGTGTCTAAGTAATAGATTTTAAACGAAGATTGACTGACTATCTGTTCGAGCAAAGGGAAAAATATGTGTATGTTAAGAAATTTTCAATCTCACTCTGATTATATAAATTTTTTTTATCAAAAAATTTCTTTAAATGAAAAATTATAATTTTTTTAATTAATAATTTATTGAGATTTTTTTGGAAAATTTTCAATTTTTTGCAAAAGTTTTCTCCAGATTGAGAACTTATAGAATTTTTTTTATTATTTGTGAATTTATTAATAATTTTCTATAAATTGGATATTTAAACGAAATTTTCTATATTTTTGAAATTTATCAAAAATTTTAGAGGAATTGAAACAAAAATCCTTTCAGAAACTCCTTCGTAGCTTTCACCTTTTACATTTGACAAAAGCATTAGAGAATCATGAATTTCAATGGCCTTATTGAGACTCTTCTCCACAAGGAAACTCCTGTGAATTGTGAATGAGGAAGAGTATTTTTTTTGTTTTTGTAGTGCGTGCTAATGTCATTCATTTTATTTTATTCATTTCTTTTCCATTTTGTTTTATTTTGTGTGTTTAGATTATTTTATGGAGCTGTTTCACAATCAGATCCTTTCACAGTGATAACAAAAATCCAAAGAAAATATAAATAAATATAAACCTCAACTAAAATGCCACCACATTATTAAACGCTTGAATCTGATGTTGCTTCTGATGTTGTTGTTGTTGTTGTTGCTACCGCTTCTACTTGAAGCCGACTTGAGTGCAAAATAAACAAACAAACAAACAAATAAAAATAAATAAATAAAAAATACAGGTGCTATTAGTTGGAAAATAACACACATCTATTAGAGGATCTAATGTTAACCTTTTTTCTTCCATTTTTTTTCATTTGGTTTCTCATTTGTTTTCCTTTCCTCAGTTATAAAATACAACAAGTTGTTGATATTTCATAGACATTTTCATAGACTCCGTTTTTTTTTGTAACACGCATCCATGCGTTTTCCTCTTTCCAAAAGCAGTTACCATTTTAGATTCACATGTGAGAGCAATAGAGAAGAGTCTAAAGAGGGAACGTACCAACCAACAAATACGAAACAGTTAATGAAAAAGATGTTTTCCTTATGATAACCCCGTTTAATTTCTATATGATTTGTTTCCCATTAAAGATCTCTTTTTCTTTATAAAATATTTGAAACAAAAAAAAAACAAATCTCTGGTCATGCCAAAGATCTATTGGGGCCTATTACGTAACACAAGTAGTACAAGTCGTAGTTGTTTGTTAAACAAACAAATTTATCATTTTAATCAAAATTGCAACTACAACAACAACAATAATAATAACAACATCTTAACTCTGTTGTCGACATCGTCAACAACATAATTTTCTATCTGTTGTAAGAAAAACAGAAATTAAATGAAAATTGGAATTATTATCGGTCATGTTAAATCAAAAGCTTTCATTTTCATTATCTTGAACTGAAATAAAATCCTTAAGATTTTGTAAATTGTCTATAGGTTGTCTATATTAAATGAGAACATAAACGATTTTAAAGAGATAATTAAAATTTCAAAATAAAAGAATAAAAAACTTCACTTAAATGTAAATTAAGCACTATTTTTTCTGAATCGAGAATTAGTCAAAAATTCGCTATAAATAGAGGATTTATTGAAAATTTTCTACAAATCGAGAATTTATCGAAAATTTTCTACAAATCGAGAATTTATCGAAAATTTTCTACAAATCGAGAATTTATCGAAAATTTTCTATAAATCGAGGAATTTATCGAAAATTTTCTATAAATCGAGGATTTATCGAAAATTTTCTATAAATCGAGATTTATCGAAAATTTTCTATAAATCGAGAATTATCGAAATTTCTATAATCGGATTATCGAAATTTTCTATAAATCGAGGATTTATCGAAAATTTTCTATAAATCGAGATTTATCGAAAATTTTCTATAAATCGAGGAATTTATCGAAAATTTTCTATAAATCGAGGATTTATCGAAAATTTTCTATAAATCGAGGATTTATCGAAAATTTTCTATAAATCGAGAATTTATCGAAAATTTTCTATAAATCGAGGATTTATCGAAAATTTTCTATAAATCGAGGATTTATCGAAAATTTTCTATAAATCGAGGATTTATCGAAAATTTTCTATAAATCGAGAATTTATCGAAAATTTTCTATAAATCGAGAATTTATCGAAAATTTTCTATAAATCGAGAATTTATCGAAAATTTTCTATAAATCGAGGAATTTATCGAAAATTTTCTATAAATCGAGAATTTATCGAAAATTTTCTATAAATCGAGAATTTATCGAAAATTTTCTATAAATCGAGAATTTATCGAAAATTTTCTATAAATCGAGGAATTTATCGAAAATTTTCTATAAATCGAGAATTTATCGAAAATTTTCTATAAATCGAGAATTTATCGAAAATTTTCTATAAATCGAGAATTTATCGAAATTTTCTATAAATCGGATTATCGAAAATTTTCTATAAATCGAGAATTTATCGAAAATTTTCTATAAATCGAGAATTTATCGAAAATTTTCTATAAATCGAGGAATTTATCGAAAATTTTCTATAAATCGAGAATTTATCGAAAATTTTCTATAAATCGAGGAATTTATCGAAAATTTTCTATAAATCGAGAATTTATCGAAAATTTTCTATAAATCGAGATTTATCGAAAATTTTCTATAAATCGAGAATTTATCGAAAATTTTCTATAAATCGAGAATTTATCGAAAATTTTCTATAAATCGAGGAATTTTAATCGAAAAATTTTCTATAAATCGAGAATTTATCGAAAATTTTCTATAAATCGAGAATTTATCGAAAATTTTCTATAAATCGAGAATTTATCGAAAATTTTCTATAAATCGAGAATTTATCGAAAATTTTCTATAAATCGAGAATTTATCGAAAATTTTCTATAAATCGAGAATTTATCGAAAATTTTCTATAAATCGAGAATTTATCGAAAATTTTCTATAAATCGAGAATTTATCGAAAATTTTCTATAAATCGAGAATTTATCGAAAATTTCTATAAATCGAGAATTTATCGAAAATTTTCTATAAATCGAGAATTTATCGAAAATTTTCTATAAATCGAGAATTTATCGAAAATTTTCTATAAATCGAGAATTTATCGAAAATTTTCTATAAATCGAGAATTTATCGAAAATTTTCTATAAATCGAGAATTTATCGAAAATTTTCTATAAATCGAGAATTTATCGAAAATTTTCTATAAATCGAGAATTTATCGAAAATTTTCTATAAATCGAGAATTTATCGAAAATTTTCTATAAATCGAGAATTTATCGAAAATTTTCTATAAATCGAGAATTTATCGAAAATTTTCTATAAATCGAGAATTTATCGAAAATTTTCTATAAATCGAGAATTTATCGAAAATTTTCTATAAATCGAGAATTTATCGAAAATTTTCTATAAATCGAGAATTTATCGAAAATTTTCTATAAATCGAGAATTTATCGAAAATTTTCTATAAATCGAGAATTTATCGAAAATTTTCTATAAATCGAGAATTTATCGAAAATTTTCTATAAATCGAGAATTTATCGAAAATTTTCTATAAATCGAGAATTTATCGAAAATTTTCTATAATCGAGAATTTATCGAAAATTTTCTATAAATCGAGAATTTATCGAAAATTTTCTATAAATCGAGAATTTATCGAAAATTTCTATAAATCGAGAATTTATCGAAAATTTTCTATAAATCGAGAATTTATCGAAAATTTTCTATAAATCGAGAATTTATCGAAAATTTTCTATAAATCGAGAATTTATCGAAAATTTTCTATAAATCGAGAATTTATCGAAAATTTTCTATAAATCGAGAATTTATCGAAAATTTTCTATAAATCGAGAATTTATCGAAAATTTTCTATAAATCGAGAATTTATCGAGAATTTTTTATAAATCGAAAATTTATCGCAAAATTTCTCTAAATAGTGAATTATGAGATTTTTTGTGACAATTCTTTAGTTGAAAGTGGACAAATTTATTGTATTCTTTGACATCCTGTATTTAGGTTATTTTTTATAAATTATTAACAATATTTTTAAAGAACTTTTTTTTAGAGTGTTTAAGGCCAATAACGACCACACACATTCTTTCTAACTCAGTCATCGGATAAGAAAACTAAAACGCGAACGAACATCTTGACTTTTTTGTGTTGTGTGTGTAATTAATTTTAGTCGTTTTGTCTTTAATCGATAAAAAGCGTATGAAGTTTTAAAATGTTTCCAATAAAAATAATAACAAAAAAGTGATGAAGATGATTTTGTAGAACCTAAAGAAAAATTCATCAAAATTCATCAAACTACCTGTATTTACAATCGTTTAATCTTTTTAAGATTAATCGATAGATTGTGCCTTTATTTGTTGTTGTAATTGTTGTTGTTGCTAATGATGATGATGGAAAATGATTAATGAATTTCATTTCTGTTTTACAAGAGAGTGAAATAGATTTTTAAGAAGTCGGTTGTTCAGAAGTTATTTTGATCTCTTTTTTGTTGTTGTTAAAACTCATTGATGACATTTTAAAATTGTAATTATGCTTCTTTTTCGAAAATAAAGAGTTTTTATCAATTAATGACATAAAGTAAATAATATTAATCATTTTTAAGATGTCAATTCAAGCCTCCTTTTATTTAAGTATTTTTTATGAATATTGAATGTGTCATTATTATGAAAATTAACTAAAATTCAGGGAAAATTATGATGAAATACAGTCTAATTCTAAAAAACACAGTGATTAACTGTAAATTTAGAAAATATGAAATTATGCCAAAATGTTTTTAAAATTATGATGATTTAAAGAAAACTTAAGAAAAAATTCTCTCTTTTTAGGAAATTTTTAAAAAATTCGGTCCTGAGAGAAAATTTTCTTACATTTTCCTTTTAGAGAAAAATTTCCATAAATTCACCTTTTAAAGAAAATGTTAAACAATTTAACTTTTGGAAACAAAATTTGCACTAAAGTTCTCAAGATTCTTTGTAGAGAAAACCTTCTCTAAATTTACTCTTAAGAGAATATGTGCCCTGATATCGCTATTAAGAGAAAATTTTCGATCCAGAGAAAAAAATCAAATAAATATATAAATTCTCGTTTTAGAAAAAATTCATAAATTTTCCTTTAAGACAGAATTGTCTTAATTCTTTTTAAAGAATTAAAATTCTCTTTTTAGAAAAAATGTTTGCCGCATTGTGTTTTTAGAGAAAATTTTCACAAATTCTCTTTTTAGAGAAAATTTTTACAAAATTCTCTTTTCAGAAAAATTTTCACAAATTCTCTTTTAGAAAAATTTTCACAAAATTCTCTTTTTAGAGAAAATTTTCACAAAATTCTCTTTTAGAGAAAATTTTCACAAAATTCTCTTTTTAGAGAAAATTTTCACAAAATTCTCTTTTTAGAGAAAATTTTCACAAAATTCTCTTTTTAGAGAAAATTTCACAAAATTCTCTTTTTAGAGAAAATTTTCACAAAATTCTCTTTTTAGAGAAAATTTTCACAAAATTCTCTTTTTAGAGAAAATTTTCACAAAATTCTCTTTTTAGAGAAAATTTTCACAAAATTCTCTTTTTAGAGAAAATTTTCACAAAATTCTCTTTTTAGAGAAAATTTTCACAAAATTCTCTTTTTAGAGAAAATTTTCACAAAATTCTCTTTTTAGAGAAAATTTTCACAAAATTCTCTTTTTAGAGAAAATTTTCACAAAATTCTCTTTTTAGAGAAAATTTTCACTAAATTCTCTTTTTAGAGAAAATTTTCACTAAATTCTCTTTTTAGAGAAAATTTTCACTAAATTCTCTTTTAGAGAAATTTTCACTAAATTCTCTTTTTAGAGAAAATTTTCACTGAAATTCTCTTTTTTAGAGAAAATTTTCACGAAATTCTCTTTTTAGAGAAAATTTTCACAAAATTCTCTTTTAGAGAAAATTTTCACAAAATTCTCTTTTAGAGAACATTTTCACAAATTCTCTGTTTAGAGAACATTTTCACAAAATTCTCTTTTTAGAGAACAATTTCACAAAATTCTCTTTTTAGAGAACATTTTCACAAAATTCTCTTTTTAGAGAAAATTTTCACAAAATTCTCTTTTTAGAGAAAATTTTCACTAAAATCTCGTTTTAGAGAACATTTTCACTGAATTCTCTCTTTTGGGAAAAGTATCCTTTATTCTCTCCTTTGAGATTTCTTTTTGCAAAATTCACTTGTTAGATAAAATGTTCGCTAAATTTTCTCGCGAAATTCTTATTAAAACAATTTTTTGTTAAATTCTCGATGTGGAAAATATTTGTTAATAAATTATCTCTTCATAGATTTTTTGAGAGAAAGTTGTCTTAATAAAATTATGAGATTTTAAATGAATTTAAATTAAAAAACAAATTTTTTTCAGGAAAACGTTATTAATAATTAATGATAAAACAAATTCTGTTAAAGATCCCCAAGCGGCTTAAAGGAGAAACCATTCTGGTAGTTGTTGTCTTTGTTGTGTGTATGGTTGTTGTATGCACTAAAATATTTGAGACAACAACTAAAAGTGTTGAGTTCCATTATTATGGTGAATTTTTAATCAAAAGTGGTGGTGTTACAGTGGGTTGTAAAAAAATTTCTCCCTTAATAATTGCGTTACGCTATTGATGTTTTCTCTGTGAAAGACGAGTAATAAATAATAATTATGTTCTACCAAAAATAGGGGTTTCTAATTGATGTTTCGATTAAGTGATACTTAATTATGGGGGCAAATTATTTAATCGTTAATATTTTCTAATGATCATTTCACTTTTCAGAACTTTGATTGCACGTCAGTGCCATCATGAACAGATTCGTTTAAACAAACATTGAAAAAATCCAACAACAAAACTTTCTCTAAAAAAGATACAACAATTTTGTTAACAAAAGATCGCCGTCATGATCAAAGAGAATTGAAGAAGAAAAAAAACAATAAATAAAGAAACGAATACAAGAAACATCCATCAAAGAGATTGAAATTAAAATGAAATGAACTGTTGAGAAACGGAAGTTAAACAAACATAAATGTTATCGAAATTTACTACGATTTTGAAATTCAAAACGAATTTTGAATCAGCTACACTTAACTATTTTATATTCGGTTTAAAGAGAAACATTGCACGAGAGAGTATATGACTCAATGAACTCTTGAAAATCATTCAAACAAAATAAACGTTATTTTAAAATAATTTTTGTGTTTATTTTCATTAATTAAAAATTCACCTCTACACGACCTTAACTTCTCCATTTGTCATCTTTTTCATTTTAATCGTATAAACAAATAAACTGAAAACCTCTCAAACACCTGTTGTCAGGTATTTAAATTTAATTTAAATACAAAAAAATGATTTGTGTCTACAGTTGACGCTCACGTGCAACATTTTTTTATTTTGTCTTTCAGTGTTTATGACGTGTCATTGTACCCAACAAATGTAAACGTGACATTGATCAAGTTGTAATAAATTGTAAAGAAATTAAATAACAAAAATAAATAAATAAACGTTATAAATAAATTATATAAATTATAAATTTTGTGGTTTCAGTTTCTCTGAAAATAAAATTAAAAATAGCAAAAATTTTCAATAAATAAATTTACTCATTAAAACGTTATCACCATGTAAAATCTCAATTAGAAGTAAAAATAAATTAAATTGCGGCAATATGTGCATGTTTGCAATAATAATTGCAAATATGGAGATCAAAACACAATAAGAGCGATAAGACGAAAAATTAAATTAATTAATAATCATTTTTATTTATAGAAAATTTTGTGAAAATATATTAAAACAAAAATTTCACTTTAGAGAACAAGTTCGATAAATTCTCTCTTTGGAGAAAATTTTCAATAAATTCTCGCTTTGGACAAAATTTTTTATAAATTCTCTTTTAAGGGAAAATTTTTTTTGATAAATTTTTTTAAGAGATCTCTTTTCAAAAATTTTCTCTTTAGAGCATTTTCCAAAAATTCTCTCTAAAGAGATCATTTTCTCTAAAATCTCTCTTTAGATAAAATTTTCAATAAATTCTTGCTTTGGTCAAAAATTTTAACATATTCTCTTTTAAGGGAAAATTTCGAATAAATTTTGTTTTAAGAGATCATTTTTTATAAATTCTCTCTTGAGAGAAAAAATTTCTATAAATTCTCTTTTTAGAGACAATTTTAGATAGATTCTATCTTTATCTTTTAAGAGATAATTTTTCGATAAAATCTCTCTTAAGGAATAATTTTCAATAAATTCTCTTTTCAGAGAAAAAATTTCTATAAATTCTCTCTTTAGAAAAATTTTTCCTTTTTCGGATAAATTTTGTTTTAAGAGATCATTTTCGATAAATTCTATCTTATGAGATCATTTTCGATAAGAGAGAAAAAATTTCTATAAATTCTCTTTTTAGAGACAATTTTAGATAAATTCTATCTTTATCTCTTAAGAGATAATTTTCAATAAAATTCTCTCTTTAGAGAGAATTTTCAATAAAATTCTCTCTTTAGAGAAAATTTTCAATAAAATTCTCTCTTTATAGACAATTTTCAATAAAATTCTCTCTTTATAGACAATTTTCAATAAAATTCTCTCTTTATAGACAATTTTCAATAAAATTCTCTCTTTAGAGACAATTTTCAAAAAAAATTCTCTTCTTAAGGAAAAATTTTGATAAATTCTCTCTTAAAAGAAAACTTTTGATAAATTCTCGATTTATAAAAAATTTGGATTAATATTTCAATTTATATAAACAACCAAACGATTAAAGTCCATTATCATATTATATTTTTTTAAATCTAAGTAAATATTATTTTGCGAAATCCAAAAGAAGCACTCATGGAGTAAATCATAATCGGGAGATAAAATATAAATTAATCATTAAGTGTTTCATCACCAAAAACAATATTTTAATTAAAATCACTTTTTAGTAATTTATTGATAAAAAAAAGTTTAAATCACCTGAAAGTGTATTCAAAGCAATTTGTTGTCATCGCTTGACGTCGCAGTTGTACTTTGATAATCTTGTATTTTGTGTTTTTTACAAAATAATTAAAAATAAAATGTTTTTTTTATTATTAGAAATGTGACCCATTTTTAAACGCTCACTCATTGCGTTCAGCAAAAAATAATGATATATTGACAATAATGATCTTAAGGTTATATCAATACATCGTTTCTCAATTTTGATAAAATTTTCGATAAATTCTATATATGGAGAAAAGAGGCCACAGAAAACTTGTCTCTTGTGTCCCTTTTTATACTGCCAAGTGACTAGGACGACCATTAAAAACTGATGGTACCAGAGAGATTGTGAGTCATTGACTCTCCAGATCACTTTTGGGTTATTAATTATAACGAGAATTTGATGGAGGGTACTCAAAATTCGTTATAGCCGAGTCCTAGTTTAAGTACTTGAAAAAAACCCGTAAATATTCGTTATTGAAAATAAAATCAAAAGTTTTCTTGTTTTTTTTTGGTATTTCACATATTCCATTTACCCAAACATCAGCCAGTTTGCGATGACTGAGTTTGTTTGTGTATCGTATTTTTAAAAAGAAACTAAAATGCGTCATCAACACAATGTATAGGGAATTTTTTGTTGTATGATATCCAAACATGTAGCGCAACGTTTAAAATTGCACGTTTTTCGACTTTGTGCCTTTAACTCAAGACTCACATATTCAACGATCGCAGCAGCGTTTTCGATGTTGGCGTTCCCCCCCATTTTTTGCCAAATCAGCAAAATATTTTAGTAAATTTTGAGTAATAATTTTTTGAAATTTTACTCTCTGTTTACTGATCATTTTGTGGTGGAATTCGCGTTATTGTTGTATTTTATTGTTTACCTTTTTTTGGTTATAAAAATAATACGGATCGTGTAAACAAATGCTACAGAGTTGTATTACAAAATATTCGTAAATAATGCAAAAACAAATGTTTTATAAACAAAAGAAAATCCATATGGAAATATTGAACTCCAGGAAGTGAAGATTTTTGTTTTAAATTATAAAAAAAAAAATTTAATGGGATTAAAATGATTTTGTTTTGAAGGGATTTTTTTCTGATCAATTGGGAAAATTGAAGAGAGGGAAATAAGACAAATTTCATAAAAATTTTTTATATAAAATTGTTTATAAACAAATTTCCGTAACTGATCGTAAAACGATCTCTTCAAAATAAAATCATTTTTCAAATTTACCACTGACTCCAAATCTATTGCTTTTTGGATATAATTTCTATAACATTTGAACCGTTAAACAAAGTTTAATAGCTGAGACATTTTTTATATAAAATTGTTTATAAACAAATTTCCATAACTGATCGTAAAACGATCTTTTCAAAACAAGTCCATTTTTCAATTTCAACAGTGACTTAAAAACTATTGTTTTTGGATATAATTCTATAACATTTGAACCGAAATTTTAACTAGGTTACAATTGAGGTATTGATTATAGACCTCCAACAAGACATAGATCTGTCCAAAAAGCCTATATAAAATTTTTATATATTGAAAAAAATTGTAAATAGTTTTTGTTGAGTTCTCAAATTTTAAGGCAGGTATAAACTTTAGTTGATCTGTTTTAATAAAGCTTCATATGTGTGGCAAACCCTCTAAAAATATTTTCCTCCAGAAGTACCTTCTACAGACAGGATGATCATTTACATGGAAAGACTCAAATTTTTTAAAATTAGTTTTAAACGGTTGTTTACGTTTGGAAAAAATGGGCATTTTTATAGGTCCCAGATTTAAGGATATTTTTTTACACTTAAATCTCAAATAAATCTCATTATTGATTTCAATTAATTAAGTTTAAATCTTAATTCCATTTCATTCAAAATTACAGTCAAAAATCGAAATTTTTAAACACTTCATAAATTTTGAAAGTTTGAAAATTTTCTTAAAGTTATGATGATTTCTTGGACACCAAATACTTATACAAACCATAAACTTTGTCCGAAATTCAACTCAAAAAAGGCTTATTTACCTTCTTTTTTGAGTTTTCTAAAACAAAAAATCAACATACACGAATTGGCTAACTTTTGCTAGGTTACCCACTAGCACTCGGATTAACTGGGGACTTTAAAATCCTCAAGATCAGTTCGCAAACAATTTAGCTGCCTTTTAGTCAAATTTCATTCAAAAATCTTTAACGGTACACAAGTTATGGAATCTTTAAAAAGAATCATTTTGGAACCACTGTCATGTGAAAACACTCGTTTTTCTGATCAAATGGGAAAATCGAGATGAGAAAAATATATATTTCCATATATAATTTTGTCTCTAGAAAATTGTTGATAAAATATTTTTATATATTTATTCTTGTTTATTAAAAAAATAGGTCAAAATCCATCTATTTTTAGCTTAGAGAAATATACATATTTAAAGTTGCCAAATGTATCAATGTTAATGACCTTATTTGTCCCCTTATTTGTCCCCTTTATTGCCAGTTGTATTTCACAATTTTCAAATTGCTTGATTCACTTACGCTTAGAGAAAAATGAGTTCCTTCCAATATTTACATAGAGAAAAATAAAGTGTGAAATTATATATCGCCTCGCTCAGCTTGTTGCCGGTACTTGACATGTGTTTAAGATATAACTTAGGTTTCACGATCGTCTGGAAAATCTAGAACTTGAAAGATCATTCAAAGGTCCACTCCAGAGTCTCAGTCAAATTATTCGTTAACAAATTAATAAAACTAGTGCTCTCGATCGGTCGGATCTTTCTTATGATCTTATGCATTATAGATTTCTCAGACGATTCACAATAACTTAAGTTATGTTTCAGACACAAGTCAAACCTCCGTAACAAGTTGGAAGAAGCGATCGCATTGTTCATTCTTTTATAAACAATATTATTTTTCTCTCTGTGTATTATTCCCTGATTTTTGTTTATTTATTTAATCTTTATAGATTTTTATCATTATTATTTTTATTAATTTCCCATTAATTCAAAAAAACTCTTGAGTTTTAATTCTCGAAAAATACAATTTTTATTATCATTTAATATGAAATAAATTCTAATATTTAATATTAAACTGGAACATATATTCAGTATTTATTTTTAGATATTGAAAGTAATCGAACAACTACGTCAGAATACAAAAAAAATGGTTTATTTTTCAAGCTGCACCTCATGGTCATATTTTTAATATAATTCCGCATTAAAGTGTTTCTAAGGTTGGCCAATTTATTGAGCCATTGGAAAGTCTAATTACAGTACAATTACAATAAATTTTTACAGGATAATTAAATAATTGACTAATTGAGGACATTAAAAATGTCCTTGTGACTTGAAGAAATCGAGTTATAAACGGAAGTTAGAAATAAATCTCTAATTTTCGAACGGTAAGACCGATTTCAATTTCAGACAGTGAAAGCAGGGGGCAGGTCTACAAGGTTCCAAATTTAGACAAGTCATAAAAATATGAAAAACGATTCAAATTCCTTATATCTGAACCGATTTGAAAGTGTCTTATATGAGTGAATTTTAATACAAAAAAAACTTACAAAAAACCTTACTGTATATCCAGGAGAGATATAATTTTATAAACCTCGATTAAACAGTTATCAACTAAACAACTCGCATACAATGATGTATAGTAAATTTTACACCCACAAACATAAATCATCTCCATTGACTGTAATCCATATATTACAGATTCCCCATCGAAAATAACCTCTAAAAATTTCTTCCAGATGCCTTTAGATTACTGCAGATGTTACCTGGAGCTAAATTAAGTGATTAAGCTGCTAGCGAAATGATATGAAATCGAAATACTTCAAGCCGATAATAGATTAGAATTTTTTATCTGTTTCTCTTTAATGAAATTAATTATTAATGATACATGTTGAAATAAAATTGTACAAAGTTGATTCAACTTTTTGTGTAGTTAAAACAACATTATTGCACAATGTTAATTTTCTAGACATTTTTAAAATCTAATTTTATGAACCAAAATTTTTAACAGAACCTATTTCTTTCTAAATTTGACTCAACAATTTATTACCCAAATAACACCTCATGAAGCTTTTGGAATTAATTTAAATTTGTGAAGCCTACGCCACCATAGGTGATTGGGTATTATGTGTTTGTGCATGTAGTCTAATATTCCTTTCCCCAAGTATACCGTTCGCATCAGTATTACTCTTTCAATCGATTTAATCATGTCCGTCTGTCTGTCTTTCTGCCCATGCAAATTATGTGAACCATCTCCTAGTCGCGACTGTCAAATTTCAGAAATATAGTTCTAAAAATCACTGTAGGTTCCATAGCGATCCACCACCGAAAATCATTTTAAAATGTTTTAATTTCAAAAAATTTTATTTGACATTTATATAACCGGAATATATTGTACCAAGTTTTATACGAATAGATCCAACATTTTCTATAGGTCACTTTCGGAAATGATTCCGAAATGGAATAAAACCTTTAAAACTGTGAGTTTTATAAAAAAGGTTTAAACAAGTTTGTTTTATGCAGATCTAAATTTTATGATGGTTGGTCCATAAGTCGGTCCAAGCGAGTATTAATCTCTTTCTTTGTTTTATGTTTTTAAAACTTTTTAAAGTTATGAATTAGAAATTGATGGTATAAATCACAAAAATATTTTATGGTACATAATTTACACCACCTCTTCATATACGTTTGTAAAGTTTTCGTCGCAAGTTAAAGATTAAATCAACATGTTTTATATTGATTTAACATTTTAAGATGTTAAAATTCAATTATTGATATAATTAATAAATTGATCGCATTATAGGTTCATTTAAATCTTTGTCATGTTAAGGAGCCCACAAAAATTATTAAAAGTATGTGGAAACTTGAAGATTGTGAGTCCACTTCAGAAGATTATTTGTCTTCAGAAGAATTTTATATACAGATAACTGATATAACGCCCAACATTTGTAAGCCATCGCCCAACATTTGCCATTTAGTGTCATTCGGAATAGTTAATGTCCCAGAACTATTTTATCTATTTCTTTCAAAATTTTGGCTCGACATATCCTCAAACCATTTAGAGGACATTTAAAAGATTTTCTCCTCAGGTAAACAATATTAACTTCCTTTATAATTTCAGTTATTTGTTTTATTATGACGTTATTTGTACATAAATATCTCTTAGTTACAGCCTCTACCCGTGAATGACTTTCAAAAATATTATTTGATTTATTACCAAAATACGGAGACGAAAACAAAAAAAATTATTATTTTTTCATTATTAAAGTTCTTCTACTCTCTTGTAAATAAAACGACCTCCTCTGACTCTCAATTTAGAAATTTCTCTATACAAAAATCTTCACATAGACAAAAAATGTATATAAATAAAGGTCACCTTGGAACGCGTAGAATAAAATGAAAATGAATCAAAAAAAAACTATAAGAAATATTTAGCAACAACACAAAATATATCCAAAAAATAAAAATAAAGAAAAAAACGTGCGTTAACTGACTGAATGCATTAGACGCTTAAGACAAACCGCCAACAGAAACAATCGCTAATAAGAAACTATAAAAAAAATTTTTGGAACTAAAAATTTTTAGGTATTTTCTCATGGTCGATGATGATGATGATTCAAGTCATAATCCAGTCTAGAACTCAAATAAAAATATTTTCATTCAATTCGAAAGAAATTTCGTCATTAAAATCGTCAAAAACGTAAACAGCGACGTAAACGTTTGCTTATGCGCAGTAACAGCAGAAAAAACCAGCTGATGAGTAACAAAGAAATAATGAAGGTACGACCCTACAGTTTTGTAAACGCCATAGACACTGAGAACACAATAAATACTTCAAAACTATAAAATGGCACACTATAATGCGTTTAACTACTTTATCGCCACCAGGTGTATGGTCAAGAGACAGTGAAGATTTTTTTCTATTTTACAGTGTCTTCAAATCGATTTTTGACATAAAGTTCAGTAATTTTTGAACTGCTAACGATATTTTAATTCAATTACAGGTAGAAATGTATAGTGAAATTTAGACTAGAGCCTAATTCGAGTTAGATTTTCAAGTAAGATATAAAATTCTTATACAAGTATTAGGTATCTATGAATACGTTAGAACCTGAAAATTTAGGAATCGGAAAACTGAAAACACTCCCACTTTTCTCAATCCGTGTAAATCATATAAAAATTTTTACTTTTTACTAAAAAATCACCGCTTCATTATTGGCGATATATGCAAACTCCCCACCTTTTTTTCTTTACAAAATTTTGTCATTAGTCCTTAATAAAATAATGTCTATTTGTATAAAATTGGTTAAAATTTGGGCCCGCAATAGCATTAAAACCAAGGTCAGTCAAATAGTAAGAAATACAATTTGGAAGCTAAATATCTCTTAAACTATAAATGAAAACCTTTCCATGAGAAGAAGTTCTTGAGGTTTCAATATGAGAAAACACTCAATCACTAATTTCACAAATTTTCAAATCGATTCAGATATAAGGAATCTAGATCGTTTCATATAATTTTACGAACCAAGATATTTAAACTTAAAATCCAGTGGAACGGGCTCCGTTCCAAAACACAAAGTTTAAACTCGCCCACC
This sequence comes from Cochliomyia hominivorax, assembly GCA_004302925.2. Taxonomy (NCBI): domain Eukaryota; kingdom Metazoa; phylum Arthropoda; class Insecta; order Diptera; family Calliphoridae; genus Cochliomyia; species Cochliomyia hominivorax. Next base: position 12,513,644 of record PYHX02000413.1, read on the forward strand.
ACTTTGTCTACTGCTGTGCGATTTTATTGAGATTAGAATTACAAATTTATTTCCATTCCATATTTTTTGGGAAACACTGTGCGTTAAAATATTTTTTTAACCCGATTTTAGGTCATTGTGATGCGGCTCCCATTAGGTACACAAAATATACTTAAACTCGCTTATACTTTGGCTATCGCTATGCGAAATTTTATTGAAATCAGCGTAGCCGTTCACAAATTACACATTTATTTCCATTTCAACTTTCATATGAAACTTCAACTTCACAAGGTGTATCGTAAAGAGACAGTTATTGCGCGCAAGGTTCTCTATTGTGTCTTAAGAGAAGAGACTTTAGGTTACCTTCTGCAACAAACCCTTGTTCAAATTAATAGTCGGAAGCATAGTAAAATAAATCATATTTTAAATTTTTAGACTGAAAAAGGACCAGTTCCACACTTACAATGTGTATCGTAGTGAGCCCCTTCAGTATATCTTGAAGAGATAATATTTTACCCCCTTGAACCATCCAGAGTTAAAGTAATAAAACCGAAGCTTAACAAAGTGAATTCCTTGTTTAACAGTCACATAATTAATTACAGACATTCACCCAGAACTGCAGGGTTATTGTATGAATTTTTTGTGTATGTTGAAGGGGGCAAATACACAAACGCCGAAAGCAGCAGTCGCAGCTGCAAATAAAAAAAACACCACTTATACGGAGGATGGTGATTTTTTTCGATTTGTTGTATATAAATAACGGCAAAACCGGCATAAATTCAAAATTAACCAAAAGTGAGTGAGAGAAAAACATAAAATTTACTCCAGCAAAGCAGCAAAAACAACAAAAACAAGTGAATAAAAAATATATAAATTTATATATATAAATTACTCGATATTGAAAAAAAATATATATATAATTTCACCACAATTTTCCTTTTGGATTTTTATTAAACGTTAACAGACAGTACGTTGTCAAACGGCTAACTGAACAGACGTTCACAGAAGATTCCCTTTAAAAAACAACAAAAAAAAGTGTTTTAAATTTTTTTTGGAACCCAAAAAAACAAAAAAGTGAGTGTTTAAAAAATTAAATTAAAAAAAAAATAGTTAAAATAATTATTTTGAGAGAAACTTTAATTGCAATTTTTCATTTTGTTTTATTTTTTTATTGTTGTTGTAATTAAAAAAATGATGTCATTTAAGTTGACTGTTTAAAAATAAAGATCACAATTTTAATTAAAGTGTTTTTATTTGTTTTTAAATATAAAAATAAATTTTATTTATAAATTTAACTGAAAAACCCCCAGACCACTTTAATATGTGATTGTTTATGTTTTTCCTTTTTTAATAATAAAAATTAAATAAATTAGTGAAGCGTTTTGAAAAAAGAGTAACGTTCAATTTTCTCGAAAATGTTCTACATAAAAAAACTATTAAACAAAAGCTTAAAGCTTAGACAGTCAGAGTTGTATTAGAGATTAAATTGATTTCTTGAAAGAGAATTGTTTTACTCCCAAACCTATTAACGCAAATTCTAGCCTTATTTTCCTTAAGACAGATAATTTGACCTTCAAGTGAACTTTTTTTTCATAAAGCTTAAAATCATAAGCTTTTTAATTAAATTAATTTGAAAAAATATATATAATTTAAGTTTGGTTTTCCGGTCTGTGAGTTCAAGTCTTTAAGCTAATTATCCTTGAATTTAAAATTTATTGAAAAAAGTTTTTTCAAAAAGCTTTTAAATCTTAAGCTTTTTAATTAAATTATTAAATTATTAAAATTAAAGATTAATTTTCCAAGCTTTCATTTTTTTGCTTTACTCTGATTTTGTTCCAGAATTGAAAATTTATTGAAAAACTTGGTAGGATTTTATGGTTCTATCCAGAACCATTAAACTTTAAACATTTTCAGAAACATCAAATTTTAAACTTAAATATGAAAAATTAATAAAAGGAACCTCTTTAAATTAAAGTAAAATTTAAGATTTCTCAAACTTGAGCTTTTGATCTTAAAGCTCTTTTCCTTAAACTTTTCAAATTTTCGAAAAATCTAGAAATCAGCGAAGATAAAATAAAATTTCTTATTTCGTTTCATAAATAAACTTGTGAAAAAGGTCTTCTAGATTAAAAGATTTTGGACCTTCACATAAACTATAGAAAAAAGGTTTTGTACCTCTTAAGTAAAGTATCTTAACCGGTTTCTATTCATGTGCTTTACGGTTACCCCGTAAATTATCATAAGTAGCGGTATAGAACCGGTTTATTTTTATTATATCTTTAAAACCAAAACATCTTGATTAATAATGGGTGTCGAAAAAAAAACTGCAGTGGATTAAAAACGGACGAACGAAAGACAAAACTAGAGCTCTAAACTGAATTAAATTTTAATAAATTTAAACCAAAAGTTTTCAGGTAATCATAACTGAGTTCCACAATTTTTAAACCGAGTTTAAATTTCAAATTTTCTTATATCTTGTTATTATTAAATAAAAAGAGAAGGAGAATGAGGAGAAAAATATTAAGAAAATAATGTTTAAAATTTCATGAAATAAACTTAGTTAAAAAATAATCTTCGATTTAAACTTTGTTTTAAAATTGTATGTTCTTTAAATTGACCATTTAAAAGTTTTTAAAAATAATGAAAAAGATTCAAATAAACTTAATTTTATTGTAGTACAACATTAAAATTAACTTAAAGATAAATTTAAGAATCAAATATTTAAACTAAGTTTAACTTATGTCCTCTTAAAATATTCTGTAACATATGTTTACTCTTTAAAGACTTTAAGAGTCTTTAAATGTTATTATTTTGTCTTTATACAAAGTAAACTTGAAGACTTATAAAGAAGTTAAGTAAACAAAAATAAATACATATTTAAACTAAGTTTAACTTTTTCAAGTTTTGAAACACTTTAATAGATCAGCTGTTTAATAGCATTATTGTTTAAAGAATTTAAATTAAAAGAATTTAATTTATTTGCTTTCAAAATTATTAGAACTTAAAAAAAATTATCAAATTATTTAAACCAAGTTTAAGTACTTAGTTTTCTATTTTTAGTATTAAATCCTTCTTTAATCTCTATTATATACCTAAAAATTATATAAATGTTTGAAGAACTTAAGTTTATCGTATATGCTCTTGAAACGTTTAATATATTTAAACTAAGTTTAAGTACGAAGTTTTCTAAATTTCATAAATTTTTAAACACTTCAATAGATTTGCTTCTTAATATCGGTTTAATATTACAAAGGAATTCAAAAATCTTCAAACATTAAACTGAGTTAAACTATTTAGTTTTCAATTTTTTTTAATATTTTTCAATAATTTAATAGATTAAATAATTGCTGACAGTTTAAAGGTTTAATAAATTTAAACTTAATTTATCTTATTTGCCCTCAAAGTCAACATATGTTTTCTTTCTAAAGTTTCAATTTTTTTGAATTTATAACAAATCAGAAGAACTTCAAAATTAAACTAAATATTTAAACTTAGTTTAACTTATTTAATTACAACATTCTGTCTTAGTTTCACTATAAGATTTTTCATACTTTTTTATTTAAAGTACGAAATAAGCTCTATAAATGCTAACTGTTTGAAGTAGTTAAACCTAGTTTAATTTGCAAAAGGGTTAATTTAATTAGAAGTTAAAACTTCGCTTAAATTTAATATTTTACTAAAATAGAAAGGAGAGAAAGAGAGAGAGAAAGGATCATTAATGTTGATTTTTAATATTTAAACCTTAGTTTTATTTGTTAAAAGACTGATTTAATAAGGAGTTTAAACTTAGTTTAAATAAAACTTTAAATTAGAGAAACAGAAAATAGAGATTTTAAATGTTATTTATTCAAAGATAAAAAACGAATTTGAAAGCGAAGTTTAAACTTAATTTTAATTAAAATTTAAACTTTAAACAGGGAAAAGAGATTCTGGAAAAAATTCAAGTCTTTAAAAAAAGAACCCTTAACAAATTTGTCCTAATTTTTCAAACTTTTTGCCAAAAAATTGTTTTAATTAAATATTTTAACATATTTAACAAGAAGTTTAAACTAAGATTAAGATATAAAGTTTAATATCTTCCTGGCAAACGTGTTATTTAAAGTGAAACAGAGAAATAATTCCATAACTTGAATATGCCCTTCTTGAACTTCCCTTATTCCACAGAATTTCACATCTTTTTTTTTTACTCCCTTTAAACCGGAAAATGACAACCACCCAAAATAAAAACTTAAAGGTTTATTAACCTTTAAATAACCTTGTAAAAGAAAAACTGCCAAAGAAAAAAACTTATAATTTTACTTTCTTATTGGACATGCGCTTTAAAAGATCCCAGAAAATATGGTTTAAAAATGAACCAGCTGTTTTTCCTGGTTTCCTCCAACCAATATTAATGACTTTGTCATTGTGACAAGGTCAAATTAAAGCATAGAAATATTACAATTAAAGTACTTAAACTTGAAATGAAAACCCTCCCCCCTCCCCCTCAGTTGCAGTAATAGTTTTATTTCACCTAAACAACTAAAATTATTGGAAAAATTTTGCTGATAAAAAAGTCATCGAAGTTTGATAAGAATTTTCCAATCCTTCTGGGGATTTGCGATAAATTCTTTGGTTTATGAAGGCAAATAAATTTGTTGTAATAAAAACTGTTCATTGTAATAACAATTAAGTGGAATTAATTTTATTAAAATTAAAAAATCCATGAGTTATTTAAATGAGACAGAAAATGGCTACAAACTTTATTTAAATTAAATTGAGTATAATTTTTTTTTTTAATTTTATTCTGAGAAAAAATCTTAAAAATATTTTTGAAAAAATTGTATCTTAAAGATATTTTTTAAGAAATATTTTAAAGAGATTTATAATAAAATCCCAGAGATATTTTTAAATATCTTGAAGATATTTTTAAATAAAATAATCCTTAAGATACAAATTTTTTTGAAAAAATTGTATCTTAAAGATATTTTTTAAGAAATATTTTAAAGAGATTTAAAATAAAATCCCAGAGATATTTTTAAATATCTTGAAGATATTTTTAAATAAAATAATCCTTAAGATACTAAAGGAATAACTTAAAGATTTAAAGATATTCCCTTAGTAACAAAAGTGGTGAAGAGGGAATATTAACTCTGTCATACCATGTAACGCTAAGAAAGAATCATCTCAGATCCCATAATGTATTCTTGCATCAAATTCAAAAACTGAGTGATTTAGCTATGCCCGTCTGTCTGCTGTTGGTACGCTCACGTCCGTAATAATTTACAGAGCTTAATGAAATTTGACCTGAGCATTTGTTATAGTCCTTAAACGTTTCATATTGAAAACCAACAAAATTGGTTCAGTATATTACAATATATAGAGCGATATGTGAGGCAACCTCTAAATTCAAGCGAAGAATTTTCGAAAATTTGTCATTTATAAATCGACGTATTATAATGACATTTTGTCATAATAATGAAGTTATATGTACTTCATTACCATTTCAAAAATCGATTCCGTAGAAAATAGTTATAGCAACTAATTTTTTGTCTCATTAAATGTTCTTGTGTTATATTTAAGAAAAACTCTTATCTATTGTACATGTTTGTGAGTGTGTATGTACGGAACATAACGTATTTACTTCATACGCATTTGTGATGGAGGATATTAAAGATTTGGCATAGTCGAATATAGCATTTTTACTTGTTTTTAAGTAAAATTCTCTTAAAGATATTAAAAATAACTTAAAGATACTTTAAGAAATATTATTTTAATTTTTAAATCTTTAAGATACTTTAGAACTATCTCGAACTTTAAAAAAATATCTCTAAGATATTAAACAAAATATCTGAAAAAAAACAAATAAATATTTTAATTAATTTTTTTAAAGTTCAAAAGTATCTTAAAGATATTTAAAATATTTACAAGATATTTTTTTAATAGAACTTTCATTAAAATCATCTTAAATAAATAATTTTTTCAATTTTATTTGTCTTTTATTCTCCATTTTCTATTCCAAGAATTTATTATTTTTCATTGTATCTTTCGAATGCCTAACATTTGCCGGTCTTTTTCTTTCATATAAATCTAAGTATCTATAAGTTATTTTTTATATATAAATATTTTTATTTATCTTTTTTTCTCTCTTTACTCTGCTGCTGCTTCTGTTAAAGTGTTTTTTTTTTTTTTTGCTCAACTACAGAATTCCATTAAATTAACCTTGTTGAAGGTTATTTTAACATTTAGATGTTTGAAAATTATCCCCTCTTGTTGCGTATTGTTCTTTCTTTCAGTGTCTTCACAAAAACCCTCATAAAATATTATTTATTTTGAAAATAACAAAAAAAAAGAACTTTATTTTTGGCTGACATCAATGAAATGGAACACACGTGATCTTGTTTGTTTATTTATTTGAATGCAAAAAAAAAAATAATAAATAAATAATTTTGGAATTTATCCCATAATTAATAGTAGTGTTTGATTTTTTTATGATAAACAAATAGTTTTGAATAGAAAATATTTCTTTCTTAATTTTAGAAAATAAACTAAAAAAATCTTAAAGATACTTTTTAAAATTGTTTGAATAAAAGTTTTTTTAAATCTCAAAAAATCTTGTCACTAAAATGTATTTATTAAAGAAATAATATCTTAAAGATTCTTTTAAAAAATATCTTGAACATATTTTCAGTATTCAATTTAAAAAACTCAATATTTTATAAAAATATCCCAAAGATAAAAATATTTATATAAATATCTCAACAGAATGATAGACTGACAGATGGATATACCTAATTCGACTAAGATTTTTTTTAATTTTTTACATTATGTTATCTGAGATGATTCTATCTTAGCGTTACATAGTTAAACATTTTAAAAAGTTAAAATATTTTAAAAATATCTTAAAAATTATTTTGGACAAAATACTTTTATTTACTGAAATTGAAAAAAAACTCAGATACTTTTCAAAAATATTTTTGAACATGTTTTGAAAGGAATTTTTGAAAAATATATCAAATGCTTTTGAAAAAATATCTTAGAGATACTTTTTAAAAAAATAACTCAATGATTTGAAAAATATCTTAAAGATACTTTAGAGATTCTTTTGGAAAAAATATCTTTAAGATATTGAAAAAATGACTTTAATTATTGAAACAACTCAAGATGTTTTTTTTGCGAAATAAAATTAAAAATCTTGATTTCTTAATAGAGTTTTTCAAAAAATGTCGATTTTTTTTTGAAAAATTAAAGTTATTTTGTTTAAAAGGTCAATAATTTGTTGGTGATTAAAGTTGCAGATATTTCTTTTATCTGGAATTTTGATTTTTAATTTTTAAAGGAAGCATCACAAATTAATGTTATTTTTACGAAAAATTTATTATAGACTAAGCTTTAGACAAATTTAGCTTAAAACATTATTTTGCACAAAAATGCAATAATTTACTCTTTTATAGATAATTCACAAAATAATTATGATTTTTTAAATTTTGTAAATGTGATCACAGATTAAACTTATTTTAGACAAAAAAGCGGTATTTACTGAATTATAAACTCTAACGTCAAAAATTGATTTTTTAATTGCCAAAAACAGAGTATTCACTAAGTTATAGAAGATATTTTTTTCAAAAATTTCTATTAAACATTTTCAGTAAGCGATCGCTGTTTGAGCTTATTTCTGTCAAAAAATACAGCCATTTAACAAAAATTTGAGATCTTTTGAATTTAAAGAAAGTGATAAGTGTTTTCTCTTATGATATCAATTTTCGAATTTTTTAAAAAAAGTGATCACAGATTAACCTTCTTTTTTCCAAAAAATCGGTATTTGTTGAGGTATAGGTGAATTTAATGTAAAGTATAGATTATTGTTAATTTTGGTTGCAAGCGCAGTATTTATCAAATAAAAGCGTTAAAGACTTTAAATAACAAGTTTTAAATGACAGAAAAATTTCATCAAAAATTAGGCTTATTTTAACGAAATTTACTCTATTTACAGATTTATAAACAATTTTAGATTTAAATATGGATTTTAATTTAAACCAAAATTCCAGCTTATATATCCCGATTGCTAATCATTATTTTTTTCTTCTTTCTTACTTCCAGCTAAATAAAACAAAATGGCCACAGTTAAGGAAAATCTCATGAACCAAGTTGCCGAAACTTTGCCCTCCAGTGGCAACAAAGTTACCATTGTTGGTATCGGTCAAGTCGGTATGGCTTGTGCTTTCAGTATTTTGGCCCAAAATGTCTCCAGTGAAGTTTGCCTCATGGATGTCTGCAAAGATAAGTTGATTGGTGAAATGATGGATTTGCAACATGGTTCGAATTTCTTGAAGAATCCCAAAATCACTGCCAGTACCGATTATGCTGATTCAGCTAACTCCAGATTGTGCATTGTCACCGCTGGTGTTAGACAAAATGAAGGCGAATCTCGTTTGTCGTTAGTACAACGTAACACTGACATCTTGAAGCACATCATTCCCAAATTGGTTGAATATAGCCCCGACACCATTATCTTGATGGTTTCCAATCCTGTCGATATTATGACTTATGTTGCCTGGAAATTGTCTGGTCTACCCAAGAATCGTGTCATTGGCAGTGGCACCAATTTGGATTCTTCACGTTTCCGTTTCTTGATGTCTCAACGTTTGGGCGTTGCACCCACCTCTTGCCACGGCTGGATTATTGGTGAACATGGTGATAGCTCTGTACCCGTATGGTCGGGTGTTAATATTGCTGGTGTTCGTTTGCGTGAATTGAACCCCAACATTGGTTCCAGCGAAGATCCCGAAAAATGGAATGAAGTACACAAACAAGTTGTAGACTCTGCCTATGAAGTTATTAAGCTAAAGGGTTATACCTCCTGGGCTATTGGTCTTAGCACTGCTTCTTTGACCTCTGCCATTTTGAGAAATGCCAGTGCTATTGTTGCTGTATCCACCTCTGTTATGGTAAGTGGGATAATAATTGGAATTCTTGATAGATACTTATTATGGTGTTTTTGTCTTTTATTTTTAGGGTGAACATGGCATCGACAAAGATGTTTTCCTTTCCTTGCCCTGTGTCTTGAATGCCAATGGTGTTACCCATGTTGTCAAACAAATCTTGACCCAAACTGAAATCGATCAATTGCAAAAATCAGCCAACATTATGGCTGAAGTACAAGCTGGTCTTAAGTTCTAAGTTTTAAAGAAAAACCTAACCTCAAATCTTAGTAAATTATAAGAACAAACAACTAAACTAAAAACCATAATTACATTTAAACTCAAATCACAAATTCATTTACAAATCTAAAATGTATTTCACAAAATACAAAATGGGAAAAAAACAACCTAAATTATACATAAATATTTTTAAGTTTTAACTTTTATTATTATTTATAATTTCTATTATTATCGTTATTATTTCCTTAAGTTATCTGTATTATTTTCTTTCAGTTTTAAGTAAAATGGAAAAAAAAATAAATTTTATGTTTCACAAAAAAGTGATTTTCGTTTTTTTCATTAATAAAATTTTATTTTTTTTCAATTATTAGAAAAATGAAAAAATTGTCAAAATTTAGTAAAAGGTAATAGAGAAAAAAGTACTATAACTCAACCGTTACTACCTCATTAGCAAAATTATTTGAACCGATTTTTGAGGCTGAAAAAGGTCTATAATGAAGATCTTATTAAGGACTCAATTAAATCGGTTTTATTAGCTAAATTTTTTTCTTATAATAAAAATAAAACAAAAAAGCATTGTATTGTAAAAAGAACTATATTCAAAGAAGAGAACTATATTTTCAAAATTATGCACTAAAATGTATTAAAACAAAAATATAAATAAAATAAATGAGCGCACTAAAAATACGTAAAGTAAAAAAGGATTTAATTAGTGATTATTTAAAGTTTTTCCAAAGAGGATAACAATGTGATCCCAAATTCAAGTTTTTGTAATATTTGACTTTTTCTTTCTTTTGCTCTTCTTTTAAAACCTGTCAAACTTTGGAACATCTTTTTGTGTTCTTTAGTTCTCTTAACAAGAGCCCAATATCTCTCCACTGGCCTTAGCAGCCGGCAGTTACACATTACGAAGTCTTGCGAATAAAGGAACAAATTTTTTTAAACATTCCTTGAAGTAAATTTCGATATTTATAGAGCCCGTTGCAACAAATGATTGGCTTCTTTTGCTTGTTATTAGTGAGAACTTTTTTTGAAATTTTGACTGTTTTTGGTCTTAAACATTTCTTTTGATCAGAAAGTTCCGAAATATCTGTCAGAACATATCTTTCGTCATCAATTACCGCCATTTTTAGTAGAGTTCCTATCAAAAACTTTTTGAGACTTGTTTGGTTTTAAATCTGAGCCAACCAGCAGCTTTCCAACCGGATGTGTTAGGAACTCTTTTTGAAAAAAACTTTCTCTTTTTGGGCTTAGAAATATCATGTGGACCATTCCTTTTACATGAACCGGGTTATCTTTCAACCGACACTTTCTTCCGGTTAGAAACAGTTTGACAGCAGGAAACTGCTTGTGTGAGAAAGTTCAGTACGCTACTTTTTTCTGGTCCCTCAATTTAATCATTAAACATAATAATTGACGCACAGTGTTTCAAATTAAAAAAGTGAAATGGAAATAAATCTGAAATATCCGATCGGCCGATTTAATGAAATTTTACATTGTGATAGTAGAAGTGTAGGCGAGTTTTAGTTTTGAGTTTGGACTTTGTGGACAGTACACAGGGTTACAAGGTTGGTCTCCTTGATTCAGATTTCTTAAATCTAAACCCATTTTTATATGAGTGGATTCTACTCTAAACTATCTCTTATAGTTTAAGAGATATTTATCTTCAAAAGTGAAAAATTATACTTTTTGACTGATCTTGGCGAAGATTTTCAGCTACAGCGGGTTCAAATTTTGTTCGATTTTTATCAATTATTTTTTTATTTTATGAAAAACTAATTATAAAACTTTGTAAAGAAAACATTTTCCAAATATCTTCATAAAATCAAAAGTTATAAACCTTTAAATTTGAATTTAAAAAAATCGATTTTTCGCCGATTTTTCGCCAGAGTTTCTCAAATTCAACTCATTTTTTTTTACAATAATCTAATTTCTGGTTTAACTTCTCAAATCGAAAAGCTGGAATTTTAAAAGATTTATGTTTCCCTCAATGCCTGATAAGTTTTGCACATTTTTGATCCCCGATATCGGTTAGAAAGATATAGTAAAAAATGTGAAAAACACTTTTTTGGAAGTTCAAAATTGAATAATTTAAAAAAAACTTATTCAACACTTTCAAAGCATTTCTCCGCAAAAAGTATGCAACGAATTTTATTATTGTCAAAAATTTTACAGTTAGACTAAATAATTTCCTAAGATTTACTAAGATTTACTAATGTATCGTTCGATATTTTAGACACATGGAAAGATGAAGTGAGATAAATTATATATCAACGTATCGGAAATTATTTCCTCTTTTCAGAAATGTATAACATCAGGGACAATAATAAAATAAAATATATAAAACATGTCATGACATGTTTTACGGAGGTAACTTAATAAAAAATATCAAAAAATACTTGGTCAAAAATTTTATTGAAAAATGTGTGTTAAGAATTTTTCGATATCATTTAGTTTTTTGTTTTGCCAAAAAGCGCAATATTTTCAGAAATATTAGCGATTTTGTTTTTTCTATAGATTTTTCGAAATTTGTAAAAAGTAATTATGGATGAGGTTCAATTTTGGTCAAAAGAGCAAAATTGCAGTTTTGCGAAAAGTGAATACGGATATTAAGTTTAGCTTAACCATGTTGATCATGATGATATGTTCATATCATCATGATCATTTTGTTCCAAATTTCATGATCACATTTTTAAAATCGAATGCAAAATTAAAAAACGTTAAAACTACGATTTTAGTTCAAATAAGGTTAATCCATCAATTTATTATTATTATTTTGCAATTTTTTTGTCCAAAGTTAAAATCGTTAATAACTCAGTAAATACTCAAAAAACTCAGCAAATGAGCAAAATAAGTTTAATCTAAGATAATTTTTGAAAATTTCAAAAGTTCATAGAATAAAGTTAAAATCATTGAAAACTCAATAAATACAGGATTTTTGATAATTTTATGAAAAATTTAGAAAATCAGATAAAATTGTTTATAATTCCGCTTTATATATTAAAATCGTTATGAAATCATTAAATTTTGCGAATTTAACCAAAATTAGGATAATTCGTGATTTTTTTCGAAATTTTAAACATTTGGAAAAAATTTAAAACTGTTAATAATGCAGTATTTTCGGATAAAATAGGCATAAAACGACTAAAACAAATTGAGAAAAGAAACTCAAATCGTTTATAACTCAGTAAATATTGCGTTTTTGGCCAAAAGAAACATAATCTAAACATTTTCTGAAAAAGTTTAAATTTTTAATAATTTAATAAAAAATGAGTTTTTTTCAACTTTTTATCATAACAAAATTTCCAAAATTATCTCTGTGTAACGCCAAAAAGGAGTTATCCGTCTGGAATAATTGTCAAAGAAATTCGGTCATTTTTTGTGGCCGAATTTCATTGTCCTAAGCAGATTCCTACTTGAAACCATTATCAGTCCATCAGCAAAAAAGTTATAGACGATATTTGAGACAACCTTAACATTCTGAAGAATTTAATCATTATCATACAGCCATATTGACTTTATCGTTCTACAAAAAAAACCTAACTCTTAAATATTGATCAATTCTATTGAAAAAGGTATAATTATGCAATTGTAAATGTCTGAAATATATGGTATTAATTGGAAAAATATCGGTCCATGTTTTGCTATAGGTCCACTTTCCCAGAATATTGTTTTAAGGTCATAAAACTTTTAAAAATACTCTCAATTTTTAAAAAATTCGTCAGTGAAATTTCCCTCACTTCCTTTGTGCTTTTATGAATTTGGCGAATATCGGTCCATATTTTGACATAGTTCCATTTTTGGAGTATCTTCCTGGAATATGGTTTTAAGCTTATAAATGAAAACTTAATTCTAATTAATTTCGGCATAATTATTAAATGTCTTAAATAAGTTTCAATCATTGAAACGATATCGGCATATATTTCCATATAGCTCCCTTATAAGGCCTACTGCTTTTAATATAAATTATCATTATATCGGTCCATATTTATTTCAAGGTCCCTTCCCGGAAAGGTGTTTAAGACTATAAAAGTTGAATTTTATTGAAATTTTGTACATTTATTTCGTATACTGTCTTTAACATATGTAACTAATTTGGCAATTACCGGGCCATATTCGGTTATATATCTGGAAATAAGGCCTTAGACTTAAATGGTTCTTAATTATGGACTAATTCCATGGACCAATACCATACATATTACACTTTAATTTTTCCATGAAACCTTTTTCAACTCTCGCAAATTTTTGCACAATATAAATGGTGGATGTTATTAAAACTTCGGCACAGCCAAACCATCGATCCATATTAAAATTAAAACAACAGATAATTCAAATAAATAAGTTTTATTTAATGCTACTTAAATTTATGAACACCCTCCTCTTATCCTTTCTACTGCCTCTTACTCCTACTAATGTACTTTAACCCTCTTTCATTCAGGGTAAAGGGAGGGTATGCTTGTGTAACACAGAAATATATTCCCTTAGCACTTTCCGGATAATTTAAACCCATCTCCACCATATTCGTATAATTACAAGATTGTTCTCTGAACTGTAGCCAACTTTCACATTTTACCGCTGGCAAACGAATCTCTTCCACCATGACTTCCATGAACAATAGGAAAGGATACATATGACTACAAATGGAATTGGAGCAGCCGGGTTGTAGACGCCGTTTGGGAAAATAACCAATACCATTCGGATAAATATCTATGGTACCCATGGGATTACGTACACCAAACACATTTCCTTCGCCGTGTATCACCACCACTCGTGAGGAGACATTACGACGCACAAACAAATCGTCTGAGTCACAGATATAGGAACAAGGATCAATGGCGATCAGTTGACCTATCACTGAGATTTGTTTGTAATTATTGAAATATTCTTCGGAGTATGTAGAGATACCCAAAGCAGCCACATTAGCACCCACCGAATGACCCACTACGGTGATATCCTTAGGATCAACACCATTCTCTGTTAAGACTGCTAAAATTTTGGACACAAAATAACCCTGCAAGGTCAAATGATGCCTTAAAACATAATAAAGTTGTTGTATGTCTTTGGCAAAGTTCATTATAATAACATTCAAATCACGTCGTCGGGCCTGTAACATGTGCAAGTGGGATTGAATGCTAAAATAACTATCCGACGTATAGAAACCATTGATGTATAATAGAGTATGTCGTTTAGGATTTATATCAAAATCTCGTAACTCCGATAAAGAACGTATGGGTAATTCCACACTTTGATTATTTAAGGTTAAAACATAAATACTGGTATCACTGGGATTAATGCCATCAAATAAAGACATAACACCCTCATCCACCGGTGATTCACCTGGAATATATTAAAGATCACTTAATCAATTTCACAATTTATTTCATTTTTTTGTTTTGTAAAGAACATCTTGACTTACAAAATGTTTTCCATCCCTGTGCAAAACTTTCCGTCAAAATTTCTATATTTTCTTGTTGTATTTTCTCTATGGAAGCACTCTGTACCGTTACAACGTTCATGACAAAATAAATTAAAATTTTACATTTTAGCCACATTTTTTCTCCAGTCTTGTGTATTTTTAATATTTTTGCTGTTAATTTGTGTCTTTGCGAAAACGCATTAAAGAATGGTTTGAGTGCCAAGTTTGTCTTTATACAATGAAAAACGTATTGATTCTTGTAGATTTATTAAATTTTATCACGTTTTCATGTTAAAAATCTGATAAATTAATATTTACATTCGGAAATTATGATTTTGTTCTTTTCATTTTTTTGCGATTTGGCTTTAATTTGTTGTTCCGCTTTTATTTAATGTGGATAAGAAAAAAAAAAAAAAAGATAAATTAAAAATAAAAACATATTTTTTTATTAGTTCTTAAACCATTTCCCTCGAATATTAATGATCACAGATTAAAGTCATTTTGGTGAAAAATGCAGTTTTTTTTTAAGCGATCACAGATTTTTGGTTAAAAGCGCAGAATCCATTAATAACGATTATATTTTTTTAAATAGGTTTTTGAAATTTTGAAAATGTGATCATGAATTAAGCTTAATTTTGCCGAAATGCTGTAATTACTAAGTTATTAACGATATTACAGGTTAATCTTATTTTTAATCAAAAATGTTGTATTAACAGCTTTAAATCCTTCAGCCGATTTTTAAAATATTAAAAAGTGATCATGAATTAAGCTTATTTTGGCGAAAATGCTGTAATTACTAAGTTTTTAATGTTTTTAAGTTTTTTTAATGTAGATCACGGATTAGAATAATTTTATAAAAAAAAAACGCATTATTAAAAAAGTGATCACAGATTTTGACCAAAAACGCAGTATTAACGTTTTTAAATTCTTCAGTCGATTTTTTGAAAACATTGAAGAAATGACCATGATTTAAGCTTTTTTTCAAAAATTTTTTAATAATTTTTTTAATAAAGCTTATTTCACCCAAAAACGTTATACTTATTCATCTGTTAACGATTTTAACTTTTTTATCAGTTTTTGAAATTTTAAAGATGATTTTGAATAAAGATTATTTTGGCCAAAAACTCAATATTTACTGGGATATCAAATATTTTATGTCTTTTTCTTCCTTTTTCGAACTTATTTCGATGGCTTTAACAAGTAATCACAAATAAACCTTATTTTGGTATTTTAAGAAAAGAGATCAGGATTTTAGCTTATAAAAGACGAAAAACATAATAAGCAAGAAAATTGAACAAGTAATCATGGATTAAGCTTATTTTAATCAAAAACGCTGTATCTACTAAGTTATTTAAGATTTTAACTTTTTAGTTTATTTTGGTCAAAAACTTATTTTTAGCTTTTTTTAATTTTTTTTTTAATTTAAGCTTGTTAAGGCCAAAAAACATTATTTTCGGTATTATTGTATTTTGTTTTCTTTATGAGAATGTTTTGAAATTTTGAGATAGTGATCACAAATTAATATTATTTTAGTTAAAAATGCAGCATTTCAGTAATTTAATTTTTTAAAAGCTAATTTTTTAAGTCGGTATCAGAAATGAGGCTTATTTTGATCAAAAATTTTATATTTACAGAATTAGAGACCTTTTAAACTTTAAATATAAATTATTTGGATTTTCGTCAAAGTAATCAATTTGAGCACAAGTGAAGTATTTTTTACTATAAATAGAGATTTATGTATTATTTTATAGCAGTGATCACAAATAGAGTCTATTAGAGATGATTTTATCTTTTAATAATGATATTTGAATTTTTTAAATAGTGATCGCAAATGATGGTTTGTTTAGGCCAAAACCGTATTGTTTTCCAAAATTTTAGACATTTTAAACTATAAAAATCAATTTTTTGAATTTTTGTCAAATTAATCAATTTGAACAAAATGCATATAAATTACAACCTTTTTAATGATAAGAATTTATTTCTTTTTAGAAATGATCTCAGATAAATCTTATTTTTGCTAAAATTAATGTTATTTTTAAGTTAATTGTTGAAAAATTTTTTGATGTTAGAATAAAGTCAGTCAATAACAGGGGACCTGTTTTGTTTCGGATCAGAAATAACAGGGTACCTGAACTGGAACCAATTTTATTCGTTTGAAGTGAGTAATAAAAAAATCTCTTAATCCCGTTTTTCTAGTTCTCTGTGTAATTAATTTTCTTCCACCCTAAAACTATGCTTTACAAAACAAATGAGAACAGTTGTTTTATGATCTTATATAAACAGCTGATCAAACAGGTGATCATGCATACCAATGTACACTCTCACACACACACACAATAATAAACTCTTTCTTTATTATTACTCTCTAACAAAAACAACAAAAGAACACAAAAACGAAATTGTTCGTTGTCAATAAGCCAAAGAGGGAGACCTAAAATGATCGGCCAACAAACAAATGCATTTAAGCCAAGATCTTTGTACTCAAAACAATTTTATAGAGCTGTACTAAAGCAACAACTACAACAACTATAGGCTAATAAAAAAAAGCAACAACAAATAAAAAAACAGCTTAATAGCTGTTGCCAACAGGTTAATAACGATATTGTACAGACAATTTGAGCACAGTTTCGGCACGGGTTTCAAACGAATGAGTTGTCTCAACTCTTTTTTTTTTTGTGTAAATAAACTAAAAATCAAGAAGAAAAAAAGATTAAAAAATAAAATCTAAATTTTTTTAGACAACAAAAAAGCGGATAAACTTGAAAACCCCCCAAATGAATAACAAAAACAAAAATTTATAAAAAAAGTATTGAAAAATAAAAATTGTTAAAAAATTCAAAAAAGTGTTTATTAATGGATTTAGAAGAAAAGAAGAGTCGAAATTTTTTTAAATAAACAAAAACGAGAAAGAAACCTTTTTGAAAAATAAATTTTATTGAAAAATTTTTGAATTAAAAAAAATTCCCAAAAAATCTGGTTTTTGCAAAAAAATAATAAAAAATTTCATTATAAAATTTATTTTATAAAAAAATAAATATTGGAAAAAAGTATTTTTGAAAAAAAAGTAAATGCCCTTGTAAAATAAAATAAAATAAAAATTTAAAAGAAGTTTAGCAAAACAAGAGAAAGAGAGTTAAAAGAGTAAAAAACTGAAATAAAAGAGATGAAATTAATGTCAGTCATATGAAATAAACGGAATTGTTTGTAACAATAAAAATTAAAATAAAAAAAAATAATTAACCAGAAATATTTTACAAAAAAAAAAAAAAAACAAAAACGAGTAAATTGCAAAAGAAACTTCATTTAAAAGTTTCAACAAATTATGCAAGTTTTTTTCAGTTGAACAGCTAAATTAACTATAATTTGGGATTTCTTGTTTAAAAACAAAATTCTTTAGTTTTGTTTTCAGAACAAAACTTTATCACCTCAAATAACTTTCATTAATTCTCCTTAAAAAATATTTTTAAGAAAATTTTATTAACAATTTTTTTCAAATTCAGATCTTTTTAAATGTCCATCTTTTTTTAATTCAATATTTTTTCAAACTTTTAAATAAGTTTTTTTTTTCATTTTATACCCTCCACTACCACAAGTGGTGAAGAGGGTTTACTAACTTTGTCAATACGTGTGTAATGCTATGAAGGAATCATCTCAAAGCCCATAATGTTGATATATTCTTGGATCAAATCAAAATCTAAGACGATTTAATTATGTCTATCAGTCTGTGCGTCTTTCTTTAAGACGCTCACATCCACAATAATTAATAGACATCAATAAAATTTGCTATAGTCCAGTAGATTAAAAACTATAGACCGATATCTCAGGAAACCTTAAAGTTCAAGCAAAAATTTTCGTAAAATTATCAATTATAAATCGACAAATTATAATGAAATTGCCAAAATATATAGTAATATGTACTTTAACTCTATTCCAAAAATGATCAAAATCGGTTCAGTTGAAAAAAAGTTATAGCCAAAAATATAAATTATTTTATGACTCACTAAGTGTTCCTTTCTTATATTTAAGAAAAACTTCTATGAGTGTATGTGTGAGTGTGTATGTAGTAAACATAACATATTTACTTCACACGCATTTGTGTGATGTAGGGTATTGATGATTCGGCATAGCCGACTATATCATTTCCACTTGTTTCAATTTCAATTGTGTATTTTAACGTAACGAATTTATTGTTTGCTTTAATATTTAATTTATTTCTCTCTTGACTTTCATTTAGTAGTTGTTTTAATAAAAACAACAACAACAACAGCAACAATAACCACAATATTTCCAAATATATTATTAAAATTTGTTAAAAAAATAAGCTAAAACAACAATAAACTATAACTTTTAAATAGTTTTTTTATTATAAAACAAAAATAGTCAAAATGTGTGTATCCCACCTAAAATTCAATTCAATCGTTATTTAATATTTCTCCCATTGTTGATGTTGTTATAAGAGTGTATAAACCTCGCACAGTGGTTTGAAAATAGTGAAATATATGTAACAAAATATAAAATATAAAATCTATAAATACAACATTATTTCAATTATGATTTTTTTTAATTCAAGAAAAAATTTTAAATTCAATATTTTTTGGCAATTTACATGTGAAAATATTAAATCAATATAAAACGATGTTAATTTAACATTATATTACATGTTAAAATGATGTTGAAATCATTTAAAATTAAAAATTAATACTTCCAAGAAAAATTTCTGAAATTAACTATTTTTTCGTGAAACATTCTGGTAGCAATCATTTCCGGACAATCGTTTAATAAGTGGAATTTCAAATGTTAAAAATTCGAGTGCTAGTTTCTCTATAATCAAGACTGTAATTGATCAGTAGTTAAGATTTTAGTCTGCCTAATATCTGGTCGCTAGTCTGGATAATGTCAATAATCAAGACTATAGTCTGTCTAGAATTGAAACTGTAGTCTGTCTATTATCAAGACTTCAAAGTTTCTATAATTAAAACTTCACTTTATCTGTAGTCAGAACTCTTTGTCTACTCAAAAGTCAAGTCTGCTTTTTGTCAACATTCTAGTTTGTCTACAATCAAGGCTCTAGTGTGTCTATATTGAAGCTTCTGGTATATCAATAATCAATACTCTAGACTCTCTATAAATTAGACTCTAGACAGTCTATAACCAAGACTTAAGTCTGTTATAATCAATACTCAAATCCTTCCTTTCATCAATTTTATATTTGTCTATAATCAACGCCCTAGTCTGTTTAAGATAAAGAGTCTAGTCTAATCTGTCTTAAACCACGACTTTAGCTGCACTATAATAAAGACTAAAGTTAGCCTATAGTTCCTAATCTCTGTACTCTAGTCTAGAAGTCTATTATCTAATTTCAAACATGACTCACTATAATCTAAAAGACTCTATTCTGTCTCTTATCAAGACTCTAGTCTGTTTAATCAAGTCCTTAGTCTGGCTATTAATCAAGGACACCAATCTGTATATAATCAAGACTATAATCAGTGTATTATAAAGACTCTTGTATGCTTATAGTTCAAACACTATAAATCATGACTCTAGTGTGTCTATAATCAAAATTAAAGCCAGCCTATAATCAAGGCTCCAGTTTCACTAGAATCAAGATTCTCATTAGCCTAAAATGACTACTCTAATCCACATATAGTCAAGAGTCTATCTTGCATATTGTTAGTAACAATAGAATATTCCTCAGTAGACATATGTCATGATCTAAAATATAAAATTTGCCGAAACTTAAATAAGTTTTTATAACTAAATTTTGATACGACTAATTGCCCCGTAAATCCAAAAATAACAAATTCGATAAAGAATATAAATATTGAAATTAAAAAATCAACATTGCACAATTTGTTTCAACATGTCTAAATGTTAAATTTAAATGAAGGTGGACAAATCAACATCGATTGAAAGTAAAAATGATGAATACTAAAGTGAAATGAAAAGCATCTTCAGTTTCTCAGACATGTTCATATATTGAATAATAAAAATTCTATTTGATAGATGATTCTTAGAAAAATATCAGCATACAAACTCTTCGAAAGAATTGCAGGTTTCAAACTTTTTTCCCGTTATTGGATTTCCAAGCCTGACTTGACTATAAGATTATCTGAAGTATTTGATGATTGATAGAGAAAAATACTTTTAAGATAATTTTTTTTAATATATAATATTCTGATCTAATCTGAAATCCCTCCTAAATAACCCAATTTTAGAAATTCTACTGCAAAGAAAGCATAAGTTTATATACAGTAAGAGCAAATGCATAAGGATTGAAACTGACTTGCTATAAACGAAATGTATATACAATATATTAAATCAAATGTGGCATTCACGATCATCAATCTCTCAAAATGTGAATCTAATTGTAAATAAAATTCGAATTAAAAATATGATCTTTATTAGCGCAAAAATCCAAAAAGTTACAAACTTTTTCTCAAAAAAAGCAATTAATGATCCTCAGTGATCAAGACCTTAGAAAAGGATTTAAATTGATTCCTTTGTATGTTTAAATTTCCAACAATATTTATCTGTTCAAAATTACTAAGAGAAATTATTTAAGATCTTCTCTCTAATAAAATGTGAGAGACAATGCGATCTAATTTTCATGAGATTCTCTAAGTCAAATACTTTTGATCAGTTCGATTACTGTTAAATTATTAGTGATAATTTTAATTTTCGATCGTTTTGATTTTAGTTATGAACAGTAACGATCAATACGGAAGTAACAATGATGATGCATTAAATGAAACTCAAATATCTTTTTGGGAAAACATATCAGTTCGGAAAAAATAACTGCGCCAAAATGATCATTTCTAGATAGGTGATCGTGCTTTAATTGAAGTTTCGAAAATAAATAATTTGAAATTTTACTTCCACAATTTTGTTAATAAACAATTAATTTACTGCAATTAACAATATTTTAAGTCACTTTATAACAAACGATCTACTGTTTTGTTACTCTCTCTCAATACATCTCTCTCATCAATATTAAAACATAAAATCTAGAGATACATACAAAGTTTTATAAATCCATACAATGTAATTTGGACTTAAGCTCTATTAGATTATCTTAACTCTGGTCTAAACAAAATAATAAAAATTTATTGAAAATCTATTGAAAAACTAGAGAGAGAGAGAGAGAGAGAAAGAACTGCATATGGATCTATGATCGTAATACTCAATAAATAATTTATTGTGTCCATTAATGATTAATGGAGTATTATTGATATTATATTAAATATTATAATAATTTATTCTTAATTCTCTCTTTTAGACTCTCGATCTCTTGATTTGATTCTCTCATATTCAATATCATTATGATTTTCATTTGTTGTATTGATTTTTATGTAGTGAAGAAGTAAAGGGAGAGAGTGTGTGTGAGAGAAAATGATCACCCTCCATAAAATGTTTAAACTTAAAACTTTTGTTTAATAAATAAACTAAAATAATAACAACAACAATAACAACAATAATAATAAAACAAATCATTAAAACATCAATCGATCGATCGATTGCGTCGTTTTGCGTTTTATTACATTAAAGAAAACATAATCAAAAATAACAACAACAACAACAAAAGCGGAAAACTACATTAAACAAAAAATATATATCGTATCGTATCGCATTGTGTCTGGCTTATTTTTATTAGTTTAAGCCAAAACAAAATCTGTTTTTAAAAATAAAAAAAGTTTAAACAAAAGAAAAAATTAAAAATAATTATAACGATCAGCTTGATCGCACTTTTTTTTTGTTTTCATTAAAGTGTTTTTTATATTGTGTTCCTTGTATTAAGTGCTTTTTCTTCTTAAAGTGTTTTTTTTTCTTTGGCCTAAAACAAGTGTCTGTAAATATTTATTTTTGTAAAAATTTTGTGGTTTTTCCTCATAATTTATTGGATTTTTATTAAATCATTTTAAAATTTTTAAAAAAGGTAAGATTTTTTTTGGTTAAATTTCATTGAAAAAGATATTTTTTTTATAATTTTGTGGTTTTCTAGAATATTTTTATTTGTTTAACACTAAAAAGTGTTTATTGCAGATTTTATAATTTTAGATCTTTGATATTCGATACTTTTAGTAATTGAAGAGATTTGTTGGCTAATAAATGAAAAGTGATGAAATTATTGCATAAAATACAGAAAGGGAGATAATTAATTAACCCATTGAGAATGCCAATAAATATAAATAAATATTAAATAAAGTGAAACGTTTTAAGTTATATGTTCATCGCAAACATTTATATATTCGCAGCAAACATTATTGTCATCAGCAACATGTTAATTGTTCAATTTATTATTTGATAACAATTTCGTTTTCTAACAAAATTATTTTATTAAATAAAAAAATATATTTTTAATCGCAATATAGTTGGAAATATGTTTGACTGATCACAAAAATTTTTGGTGACGACAACAATAACTATTTTTATTAATTCAAAATCACAATGCGAATAAACAAACCTTTCGTTACAATGACAATATATTTTTTGGAATAATAATATTTTTTGTGGTGATAACAATAACTATTGTTGTTAATACAAAATCACAAAGCAGAGAAAGAAATATTTTAGTTACAGTAACCAATATCTAAGAACAATATGGTTACCGAAACATATTTTATGGTTACTACAAGCATATTTTTTTATGTTTACCGCAAACATATTTTTTCTCTGCATGTAGCTCATATATAATTCTCCATTTTCCAGAAAATATTATCTATAAACTCTTAATTGTTTCAATGGAATTCGACTTAAATAACTTTAAGAACATCAATTCACATTATTTTTATGTTCATAAAATAACTTAAAATTAAAATATTTTAATAAAATCCGGAAATAATATATACGATTTGGAATATTTAAATTGGAGGATATTTAAATTGGGCAGAATCGAATAAACACACATAACAAGTTTCATTAAATGCATTTGCATTTTGCTGATAATATTACAACCACAGTTAGTCCACCAATCGGATGGACAGACATCGTTCAAACGTTTAAGAAAGTGATATATATATATTTCTATTTATATATTTTCGAGATCTGTAAAAAATATTAACTAAATAAAACACTAATTTAAACTTGACGATAAACTTGGTTTCAAGGAATAAATTTAAGAGACTTAAGTTTACAGTTTCCGGGTCTCACTTCCTTCTCTAAGAATCTACGATGCAACATTAGACAGACGAACGGATGACCATTGCTACATCGTTCAAGAAAGTATTATATACCTTTTATACCATATTTTGTGATCTGCAGAATAGTGTCCATTAATTGATATTAACAATCAAGGCTCTAAATTTGAATTGTCTGAAAGTTATGGACGTAGATTCAATATTATATTTATAGTTTTTCAGCCAGACGGACCGGACGGACGGACGGACGATATCCGATATAGCGATTTTAAGAAGAAGCTATATATTATTATAATCTAAAGCTAACTCCATTATATTAAACTATCGGGGATTAAATTTTTTTTCGGGTTCCAGATCACTTCCTTTTAAGCAGCATTACAATATAGTTAGACAGTTAGACAGAAGGACAGACTTCACTTAATCGATTTAGAAAATGTTATATGTTTTGTTTTATAATTTTGAAATCCTGTAGAATCATAATCAAATAAGTGATATAAAAATGACGTTACTGTTTGAAAATTATTGACTCTTATACAGATCGTAACATGTTTACGGTTCTTTTTCTTAAATTCAAAAATTACAATTTATATAAGAGTGATTCGGGTGAACTGACAAAGATCGCCTAGATGTTTCGGAAAGTGTTATATATATTTATATGATCTGTAGAAAATTGTCCATTAAAATAAACTAATAAAAATCTTAAAATTTTTTCGGTCTCATTTCATTTTCTTAGAACCAACAGATTAAACGTCATGATTTGAAAGTTTGGTTTAAGAGGAAATTGACTTAAATACAAAATTATTTCCCTTTAACTGTTGAATCACTTTAAATAAATGATTTAATTTTTTGCAAAGTTAAAGAGTTTTTTTAAAACTTTTAAATAAACTTTATTTCGATGGCAAATTAATTTTTATTTTATATTTGTTCAGATTATTTCACTTTGAGAATTAATAAAATCAACAAATGAATGAAAAAATAAGTAAAACGTACAAAAAAAAAAATAGCAAAAGGAAAAAAATATGTTAAATATTCAATTAACAAGATTTGAAAGAAGCACGAGTAAAGTTGAAAGATTTTAGAAAAAGAGTTTAAAAAAAGAATAAAAACTTGTTAAATAATAATAAAAAAATTATTGAAAAATATCAGCAAAATATAAATATGAATAAATTTAAAAAAAGAAAATCATATAACAGTTTTTGAAAAAAATTAACTCTCGATTTTGAAATTTTATAACGAAAAAAGTCATATTTCATGGAAAAAGCAGAAAAAAATCATATAAAAGCGAAATAAACATATATAAAAATGCTTTTTCGGCTTTGCCGAATCTTCAATACCCTCCACCACAAAGATGAAGAGGGAAAAATATGTTTGCGGTAACCATCATGCTTATCTTATTATTGTTACCGTAACTAAAATATTGTTTATTCGCATTGTGATTTTGAATTATTAACAATAGTTATTGTTATCACCACAAAAAAATAT
>PYHX02000413.1:12538894-12571703 GCA_004302925.2 Cochliomyia hominivorax
TCTTATAGTTTAAGAGAAAATTTATACTCAAAAGTGAAAAATTATACTTTTTGACTGATCTTGGCGAAGATTTTCAACTACAGCGGGTTCAAATTTGTTCCGATTTTTATCAAAAAATTTTTTTATTAAAAACTAATGATAAAACTTTGTTGAGTAAACATTTTTCAAATATCTTCATAAAATCAAAAGTTAAAAGCCTTTAAATTTGAATTTAAAAAAATCGATTTTTCGCCAATTTTTTTTCTTAAACAATCAATACCGAATTTATATTTTCTGCAAGGTCACTTTATTGGCGTTTATGTTTAAAAAAAGGTTCAAAAATTTAAATTTTGGAAGAGGCCAGAGTTTCTCAAATTCAACCCTTTTTTTCTACAATAATCTAATTTCTGGTTTAATTTTTAAAAGATTTATGTTTCTCAAAAGCCTGATGTGTTTTAAAAATGTATGCTTCCCGATATCGGTTAGAAAGATATAGAAAAAAAATTGAAAAAAAAAAAAAACAATTTTGGAAGTTCAAAATTGAATAATTTAAAAAAAAAAAAAAAAAACTTATTCAACACTTTCAGAGCATTTCTCAGCAAAAAGTAATGCAACGAATTTTATTATAGTCAAAAATTGTACAGTTAACGAAATAATTCCTAAGATTTACTAAGATCTGTAAATTTAGATCAATATTTTTGACACATGGGAAGATGAAGTTATATAAATTATATATCAATGTATCGGAAATTATATCTACTTTTCAGAAACATTATGGACAATAATAAAATAAATATATAAAACATGTCATGACATGTTTTACGGAGGTAACTTAATAAAAATATCAAAAAATACTTGAGTCAAAAATGTTATTGAAAAATGTGTGTTAAGAATTTTTCGATATCATTTAGTTTTTTGTTTTGCCAAAAAGCGCAATATTTTCAGAAATATTAGCGATTTTGTTTTTTCTATAGATTTTTCGAAATTTGTAAAAAGTAATAATGGATGAGGTTCAATTTTGGTCAAAAGAGCAAAATTGCAATTTTGCGAAAAGTGAATACGGATATTAAGTTTAGCTTAACCATGTTGATTATGATGATATGTTCATATCATCATGATCATTTTGTTCCAAATTTCATGATCACATTTTTAAAATCAAATGCAAAATTAAAAAACGTTAAAACAACGATTTTACTACGATTTTAGTTAAAATAAGGTTAATTCATCAATTTATTTATTTATTGCAATTCGTCTGTACAAAGTTAAAATCGTTAATAACTCAGTAAATACTCAAAATACTCAGCAAATGACCAAAATAAGTTTAATCTAAGATAATTTTTGAAAATTTCAAAAGTTCATAAAATAAAGTTAAAATCATTGAAAACCAATAAATACAGGATTTTTGATAATTTTATGAAAAATTTAGAAAATCAGATAAAATTGTTTATAATTCCGCTTTATATATTAAAATCGTTATGAAATCATAAAATTTTTCGATTTTAACCAAAATTAAGATAATTCGTGATCATTTTTTTTTTCAAAATCTTAAACATTTAGAAAAAAATTAAAAACTGTAAATAATGCAGGATTTTCGGACAAAATATGACTAAATCAATTTTAAAACAAATTGAGAAAACTCTGTAAATATTGGGTTTTTGGTCAAAATAAACATAATCTACGATGACTTTTTAAATTGTTAAAAATTTTCTGAAAAGTTAAAATTTTTAATAATTTCAAAAAACAGAACTTTTAACCAAAATAAGCTTAAAACGTGATCACTTTTTTAGCATATTAAAATTTCCAAAATTGTCACAGTGTAACGCCAAAAAGAAATCATACTTCTGAAATAATTGTCAAAGAAATTCGGCCACATTGTTAACTTTTGTCCTAAGCAGAATCCTTTTTGAAACCATTATCAGTCCATCAGCAAAAAAGTTATAGACGATATCTGAGACAACCTTCAAATTCTGAAGAATTTAACCATGATCATACAGCCATATTGACTTTATCGTTCTACAAAAAAAAAAAACCATCAAAATCAGATCAATAGACTAAAATTTTGATACACCTCAACATCAGTTTGTCGTATAGGTGTCAATATTAATATAATTTTCTGATATTTGCCACATATATTTTATTTGATATAAAGAGAAATAAAAAACTAGATTGTGCTGGGACCATTAATTGACCAAGCTCCCATATAAAGCACTTTTCTTAGCTGAGAAACTCTTAAATATTGATCAATTCTATGGAAAAAGGTACAATTATGCAATTGTAAATGTCTGAAACATATGGTACTAATTTGGCAATTATTGGTCCATGTTTTGCTATAGGTCCATTTTCCCAGAATATCGTTTTAAGGTCATAAAACTTTTAAAAATACTCTCAATTTTTAAGAAATTCGTCACAGCCATTTCTTTAACTTTCTTTGTGCACTCAATTAATTTGACGAATATCGGTCCATATTTTGAAATAGTTCCAATTTTGGGGTATCTTCCTGGAATATGGTTTTAAGCTTATAAAACTTGTAAATAAAAACTTAATTCTAATGAATTTCGGCATAATTATTTCTCTCACTGTCTTAAATAAGAGTCAATCATTTAAACGATATCGGCATATATTTCCATATAGTTCTCTTATAAGGCCTCTTCCTGGTAAAAGATAATTAGCTGATAAACGAACCATTTTTTTTTGAAATTCATCACGATTACAGCTTTTAATATAAATTATCATTTTGATGAATATCGGTCCATATTTATTTTAAGGTCCCTTCCCGGAAAGGTGTTTAAGACTACAAAATTTTAATTTTATTGAAATTTTGTACAATTATTTCGTATACTGTCTTTAATATATGTAACTAATTTGGCAATTACCGGGCCATATTCGGTTATATATCTGGAAATAAGGCCTTAGACTTAAATGGTTCTTAATTATGGACTAATTCCATGGACCAATACCATACATATTACACTTAAGTTTTCATGTGAAACCTTTTCCAACTCTCTTAAATTTTTGCACAATATAAATGGTGGAGGATATTAAAACTTCGGCACAGCCAAACCATCGATCCATATTAAAATTAAAACAACTGATAATTCAAATAAATAAGTTTTATTTAATGCTACTTAAATTTATGAACACCCTCCTCTTATCCTTTCTACTGCCTCTTACTCCTACTAATGTATTTTAACCCTCTTTCATTCAGGGTAAAGGGAGGGTATGCTTGCGTAACACAGAAATATATTCCCTTAGCACTTTCCGGATAATTTAAACCCATCTCCACCATATTCGTATAATTACAAGATTGTTCTCTGAACTGTAGCCAACTTTCACATTTTACCGCTGGCAAACGAATCTCTTCCACCATGACTTCCATGAACAATAGGAAAGGATACATATGACTACAAATGGAATTGGAGCAGCCGGGTTGTAGACGACGTTTGGGAAAATAACCAATACCATTCGGATAAATATCTATGGTACCCATGGGATTACGTACACCAAACACATTTCCTTCGCCGTGTATCACCACCACTCGTGAGGAGACATTACGACGCACAAACAAATCGTCTGAGTCACAGATATAGGAACAAGGATCAATGGCGATCAGTTGACCTATCACTGAGATTTGTTTGTAATTATTGAAATATTCTTCGGAGTATGTAGAGATACCCAAAGCAGCCACATTAGCACCCACCGAATGACCCACTACGGTGATATCCTTAGGATCAACACCATTCTCTGTTAAGACTGCTAAAATTTTGGACACAAAATAACCCTGCAAGGTCAAATGATGCCTTAAAACATAATAAAGTTGTTGTATGTCTTTGGCAAAGTTCATTATAATAACATTCAAATCACGTCGTCGGGCCTGTAACATGTGCAAGTGGGATTGAATGCTAAAATAACTATCCGACGTATAGAAACCATTGATGTATAATAGAGTATGTCGTTTAGGATTTATATCAAAATCTCGTAATTCCGATAAAGAACGTATGGGTAATTCCACACTTTGATTATTTAAGGTTAAAACATAAATACTGGTATCACTGGGATTAATGCCATCAAATAAAGACATAACACCCTCATCCACCGGTGATTCACCTGGAATATATTAAAGATCACTTAATCAATTTCACAATTTATTTTATTTTTTTTTGTTTTTGTTTTTTTGTTTTGTAAAGAACATCTTGACTTACAAAATGTTTTCCATCCCTGTGCAAAACTTTCCGTCAAAATTTCTATATTTTCTTGTTGTATTTTCTCTATGGAAGCACTCTGTACCGTTACAACGTTCATGACAAAATAAATTAAAATTTTACATTTTAGCCACATTTTTTCTCCAGTCTTGTGTATTTTCAGTATTTTTGCTGTTAATTTGTGTCTCTGCGAAAACGCATTAAAGAATGGTTTGAGTGTCAAGTTTGTCTTTATACAATGAAAAACGTATTGATTGTTGTAGATTTATTAAATTTTATCACGTTTTCATGTTAAAAATCTGATAAATTAATATTTACATTCGGAAATTATGATTTTGTTCTTTTCATTTTTTGCGATTTGGCTTTAATTTGTTGTTCCGCTTTTATTTAATGTGGATAAGAAAAAAAAAGAAAGATAAATTAAAAATAAAAACATATTTTTTATTAGTTCTTAAACCATTTCCCTCGAATATTAATGATCACAGATTAAAGTCATTTTGGTGAAAAATGCAGTTTTTTTAAGGGATCACAGATGTTTCATATTTTGTTTAAAAACACAGTGTCCATTAATAACGATTATATTTTTTTTATAAGTAGGTTTTTGAAATTTTGAAAAGGTGATCATGAATTAAGCTTATTTTGGCGAAAATGCTGTAATTACAGAGTTTTCAATGTTTTTAAGTTTTTTTAATGTAGATCACGGATTAGAATAATTTTATAAAAAAAACGCATTATTAAAAAAAGTGATCACAGATTTTGACCAAAAACGCAGTATTAACGTTTTTAAATTCTTCAGTCGATTTTTTGAAAACATTGAAGAAATGACCATGATTTAAGCTTTTTTCAAAATTTTTTAATAATTTTTTTAATAAAGCTTATTTCACCCAAAAACGTTATACTTATTCATCTGTTAACGATTTTAACTTTTTTTATCAGTTTTTGACATTTTAAAGATGATTTTGAATAAAGATTATTTTGACCAAAAACTCAATATTTACTGATCAAAGATTTTATGTCGTTTTCTTCCTTTTTTGAACTTATTTTGACGGCTTTAACAAGTAATCACAGATAAACCTTATTTTGGTATTTTTAGAAAAGAGATCAGGATTTTAGCTTATAAAAGACGAAAACATTATAAGCAAGAAAATTGAACAAGTAATCATGGATTAAGCTTATTTTAATCAAAAACGCTGTATCTACTAAGTAATTTAAGATTTTAACTTTTTAGTTTATTTTGGTCAAAAACTTATATTTTTAGCTTTTTTTAATTTTTTTTATTTAAGCTTATTAAGGCTAAAAAAACATTATTTTCGGTATTATTGTATTTTGTTTTCTTTATAAGAATGTTTTGAAATTTTGAGATAGTGATCACAAATTAATATTATTTTAGCTAAAAATGCTGCATTTCAGTAATTTAATTTTTTTTAAAAGGTAATTTTTTAAGTCGGTATCAGAAATGAGGCTTATTTTGATCAAAAATTTTATATTTACAGAATTACGGACTTTTTAAACTTTAAATATAAATTATTTGGATTTTCGTCAATTTGAGCACAAGTGAAGTATTTTTTACTATAAATAGAGATTTATGTATTATTTTATAGCAGTGATCACAAATAGACTATATTAGAGATGATTTTATCTTTTAATAATGATATTTGCATTTTTTAAATAGTGATCGCAAATGATGGCTTGTTTAGGCCAAAACCGTATTATTTTTCAAAATTTTAGACTTTTTAAACTATAAAAATCTATTTTTGAATTTTTGTCAAATTAATCAATTTGAACAAAATGCATATAAATTACAACCTTTTTAATGATAAGAATTTATTTCTTTTTAGAGATGATCTCAGATAAATCTTATTTTTGCTAAAATTAATGTTATTTTTAAGTTAATTGTTGAAAAATTTTTTGATGTTGGAATAGAGTTAGTCAATAACAGGGGACCTGTTTTGTTTCGGATCAGAAATAACAGGGTACCTGAACTGGAACCAATTTTATTCGTTTGAAGTGAGTGATAAAAAAATCTCTTAATTCCGTTTTCTAGTTCTCTGTGTAATTAATTTTTCTTCCACCCTAAAACTATGCTTTACAAAACAAATGAGAACAGTTGATCTTATGATCTTATATAAACAGCTGATCAAACAGGTGATCATGCATACCAATGTACACTCTCGCACACACACAATAATAAACTCTTTCTTTATTATTACTCTCTAACAAAAACAACAAAAGAACACAAAAACGAAATTGTTCGTTGTCAATTAGCCAAAGAGGGAGACCTAAAATGATCGGCCAACAAACAAATGCATTTAAGCCAAGATCTTTGTACTCAAAACAATTTTATAGAGCTGTACTAAAGCAACAACTACAACAACTATAGGCTAATAAAAAAAGCAACAACAAATAAAAAAACAGCTTAATAGCTGTTGCCAACAGGTTAATAACGATATTGTACAGACAATTTGAGCACAGTTTCGGCACGGGTTTCAAACGGATGAGTTGTCTCAACTCTTTTTTTTTTTTTGTGTAAATAAACTAAAAATCAAGAAGAAAAAAAGATTAAAAAAATAAAATCTAAAATTTTTTTAGACAACAAAAAGCGGATAAACTTGAAAACCCCCCAAATGAATAACAAAAACAAAAATTTATAAAAAAAAAGTATTGAAAAATAAAAATTGTTAAAAAATTCAAAAAAGTGTTTATTAATGGATTTAGAAGAAAAGAAGAGTCGAAATTTTTTATAAATAAACAAAAACGAGAAAGAAACCTTTTTGAAAAATAAATTTTATTGAAAATTTTTTGAATTAAGAAAAAATTCCCCAAAAAATCTGGTTTTTGCAAAAATAATAAAAAATTTCATTATAAAATTTATTTTTTTAAAAAATAAATATTGAAAAAAGTATTTTTGAAAAAAAGTAAATGCCCTTGTAAAATAAAATAAAATAAAATAAAATAAAAATTTAAAAGAAGTTTAGCAAAACAAGAGAAAGAGAGTTAAAAGAGTAAAAAACTGAAATAAAAGAGATGAAATTAATGTCAGTCATATGAAATAAACGGAATTGTTTGTAACAATAAAAATAAAAATAAAAAAAAATAATTAACCAGAAATATTTTACAAAAAAACGAGTTAATTGCAAAAGAAACTTCATTTAAAAGTTTCAACAAATTATGCAAGTTATTTTCAGTTGAACAGCTAAATTAACTATAATTTGGGATTTCTTGTTTAAAAACAAAATTCTTTAGTTTTGTTTTCAGAACAAAATTTTATCACCTCAAATAACTTTCATTAATTCTCCTTAAAAAAAATATTTTTAAGAAAATTTTATTAACAATTTCTTTTTTAAATTCAGATCTTTTTAAAACTCCATTTTTTATTTCATTCAATATTTTTTCAAACTTTTTAATAAGTTTTTTTTTTCATTTTATACCCTGCACTACCACAAGTGGTGAAGAGGGTATACTAACTTTGTCAATCCGTGTGTAATGCTATGAAGGAATCATCTCAAAGCCCATAATGTTTATATATTCTTGGATCAAATCAAAATCTAAGTCGATTTAATTATGTCTATCAGTCTGTCGGTCTTTCTTTGAGACGCTCACATCCACAATAATTGATAGACATCAATTAAATTTGCTATAGTCCAGTAGACTAAAAAATATAGACCGATATCTCAGGAAACTTTAAAGTTCAAGCAAAAGCGTAAAATTCGTAAAATGACCAATTATAAATCGACAAATTATAATGAAATTCCCATAATATATAGTAATATGTACTGTATCTCTATTCAAAAAATTATCAAAATCGGTCCAGTTGAAAAAAAGTTATAGCCAAAAATATAACTTATTTTATGACTCACTAAGTGTTCTTTTCTTATATTTAAGAAAAACTTCTATGAGTGTATGTGTGAGTGTGTATGTAGCAAACATAACATATTTACTTCACACGCATTTGTGTGATGTAGGGTATTGATGATTCGGCATAGCCGACTATATAATTCCCACTTGTTTCAATTTCAATTGTGTATTTTAACGTAACGAATTTATTGTTTGCTTTAATATTTAATTTATTTCTCTCTTGACTTTCATTTAGTAGTTGTTTTAATAAAAAAAACAACAACAACAATAACCACAATATTTCCAAATATATTATTAAAATTTGTTTAAAAAAAAATTAGCTAAAACAACAATAAACTATAACTTTTAAATAGTTTTTTTTTATTATAAAACAAAAATAGTCAAAATGTGTGTATCCCACCTAAAATTCAATTCAATCGTTATTTAATATTTCTCCCATTGTTGATGTTGTTATAAGAGTGTATAAACCTCGCACAGTGGTTTGAAAATAGTGAAATATATGTAACAAAATAAAAATAATATAAAATCGATAAATACAACATTATTTCAATTATGATTTTGTTTTATTTAAGAAAAAAAATTTAAATTCAATATTTTTTTTGGCAATTTACATGTGAAAATATTAAATCAATATAAAATCATGTTAATTTAACATTATATTACATGTTAAAATGATGTTGAAATCATTTAAAATTAAGAATTAATACTTCCAAGAAAAATTTCTGAAATTAACTATTTTTTCGTGAAACATTCTGGTAGCGATCATCTCCGGACAATCGTTTTATAAGTGGAATTTCAAATGTTAACAATTCGACTGCTAGTTTCTCTATAATCAAGACTGTAATTGATCAGTAGTTAAGATTTTAGTCTGCCTAATATCTGGTCGCTAGTCTGGATAATGTCAATAATCAAGACTATAGTCTGTCTAGAATTGAAACTGTAGTCTGTCTATAATCAAGACTTCAAAGTTTCTATAATTAAAACTTCACTTTATCTGTAGTCAGAACTCTTTGTCTACTCAAAAGTCAAGTCTGCTTTTTGTCAACATTCTAGTTTGTCTACAATCAAGGCTCTAGTGTGTCTATATTGAAGCTTCTGGTATATCAATAATCAATACTCTAGACTCTCTATAAATTAGACTCTAGACAGTCTATAACCAAGACTTAAGTCTGTTATAATCAATACTCAAATCCTTCCTTTCATCAATTTTATATTTGTCTATAATCAACGCCCTAGTCTGTTTAAGATAAAGAGTCTAGTCTAATCTGTCTTAAACCACGACTTTAGCTGCACTATAATAAAGACTAAAGTTAGCCTATAGTTCCTAATCTCTGTACTCTAGTCTAGAAGTCTATTATCTAATTTCAAACATGACTCACTATAATCTAAAAGACTCTATTCTGTCTCTTATCAAGACTCTAGTCTGTTTAATCAAGTCCTTAGTCTGGCTATAATCAAGACACCAATCTGTATATAATCAAGACTATAATCAGTGTATTATAAAGACTCTTGTATGCTTATAGTTCAAACACTATAAATCATGACTCTAGTGTGTCTATAATCAAAATTTAAGCCAGCCTATAGTCAAGGCTCCAGTTTCACTAGAATCAAGATTCTCATTAGCCTAAAATCAAGACTCTAATCTGCATATAGTCAAGAGTCTATCTTGCATATTGTTAGTAACAATAGAATATATCCTCAGTAGACATATGTCATGATCTAAAATATAAAATTTGCCGAAACTTAAATAAGTTTTTATAACTAAATTTTGAAACGACTAATTTCCCCGTAAATCCAAAAATAACAAATTCGATAAAGAGTATAAATATTGAAATTAAAAAATCAATATTGCACAATTTGTTTCAACATGTCTAAATGTTAAATTTAAATGAAGGTGGACAAATCAACATCGATTGAAAATAAAAATTATGAATACTAAAGTGAAATGAAAAGCATATTCAGTTTCTCAGACATGTTCATATATTGAATAATAAAAATTCTATTTCATCGATGAATCTTAGAAAAATATCAGCATACAAACTCTTCGAAAGAATTGCAGGTTTCAAACTTTTTCCCGTTATTGGATTTCCAAGCCTGACTTGACTATAAGATTATCTGAAGTATTTGATGATTGATAGAGAAAAATACTTTTAAGATAATTTTTTTTAATATATAATATTCTGATCTAATCGAAAATCCCTCCTAAATAACCAATTTTAGAAATTCTACTGCAAAGAAAGCATAAGTTTATATACAGTAAGAGCAAATGCATAAGGATTGAAACTGACTTGCTATAAACGAAATGTATATACAATATATTAAATCAAATGTGGCATTCACGATCATCAATCTCTCAAAATGTGAATCTAATTGTAAATAAAATTCGAATTAAAAATATGATCTTTATTAGCGCAAAAATCCAAAAAGTTACAAACTTTTTCTCAAAAAAAGCAATAATGATCCTCAGTGATCAAGACCTTAGAAAAGGATTTAAATTGATTCCTTTTGTATGTTTAAATTTCCAACAAATATTTATCTGTTCAAAATTACTAAGAGAAATTATTTAAGATCTTCTCTCTAATAAAATGTGAGAGACAATGCGATCTAATTTTCATGAGATTCTCTAAGTCAAATACTTTTGATCAGTTCGATTACTGTTAAATTATTAGTGATAATTTTTATTTTCGATCGTTTTGATTTTAGTTATGAACAGTAACGATCAATACGGAAGTAACAATGATGATGCATTAAATGAAACTCAAATATCTTTTTGGGAAAACATATCAGTTCGGAAAAAATAACTGCGCCAAAATGATCATTTCTAGATAGGTGATCGTGCTTTAATTGAAGTTTCGAAAATAAATAATTTGAAATTTTACTTCCACAATTTTGTTAATAAACAATTAATTTACTGCAATTAACAATATTTTAAGTCACTTTATAACAAAACGATCTACTGTTTTGTTACTCTCTCTCAATACATCTCTCTCATCAATATTAAAACATAAACTTTATGTATATAAAATCTAGAGATACATACAAAGTTTTATAAATCCATACAATGTAATTTGGACTTAAGCTCTATTAGATTATCTTAACTCTGGTCTAAACAAAATAATAAAAATTTATTGAAAATCTATTGAAAAACTAGAGAGAGAGAGAGAGAGAGAAAGAACTGCATATGGATCTATGATCGTAATACTCAATAAATAAATTTATATTGTGTCCATTAATGATTAATGGAGTATTATTGATATTATATTAAATATTATAATAATTTATTCTTAATTCTCTCTTTTAGACTCTCGATCTCTTGTTTTGATTCTCTCATATTCAATATCATTATGATTTTCATTTGTTGTATTGATTTTTATGTAGTGAAGAAGTAAAGGGAGAGAGTGTGTGTGAGAGAAAATGATCACCCTCCATAAAATGTTTAAACTTAAAACTTTTGTTTAATAAATAAACTAAAATAATAACAACAACAATAACAACAATAATAATAAAACAAATCATTAAAACATCAATCGATCGATCGATTGCGTCGTTTTGCGTTTTATTACATTAAAGAAAACATAATCAAAAATAACAACAACAACAACAAAAAGCGGAAAACTACATTAAACAAAAAATATATATCGTATCGTATCGCATTGTGTCTGGCTTATTTTTATTAGTTTAAGCCAAAACAAAATCTGTTTTTAAAAATAAAAAAAGTTTAAACAAAAGAAAAAATTAAAAATAATTATAACGATCAGCTTGATCGCACTTTTTTTTTTGTTTTCATTAAAGTGTTTTTTATATTGTGTTCCTTGTATTAAGTGCTTTTTCTTCTTAAAGTGTTTTTTTTTTCTTTGGCCTAAAACAAGTGTCTGTAAATATTTATTTTTGTAAAAATTTTGTGGTTTTTCCTCATAATTTATTGGATTTTTATTAAATCATTTTAAAATTATAAAAAAAGGTAAGATTTTTTTTGGTTAAATTTCATTGAAAAAGATATTTTTTTTTTTATAATTTTGTGGTTTTCTAGAATATTTTTATTTGTTTAACACTAAAAAGTGTTTATTGCAGATTTTATAATTTTAGATCTTTGATATTCGATACTTTTAGTAATTGAAGAGATTTGTTGGCTAAATAAATGAAAAGTGATGAAATTATTGCATAAAATACAGAAAGGGAGATAATTAATTAACCCATTGAGAATGCCAATAAATATAAATAAATTATTAGATAAAGTAAAACGTTATTTCGCAAACATTTATGTATTCGCGGCAAATATTTATTGTTATCAGCAACATGTTATTTGTTGAATTTATTTTGATAACAATTTCGTTGTTCTAACAAAATTATTTTTATCAAATAAAAAAAATATATATATTTTGGTCACAATATGGTTGGAAATATGTTTGACTGATCACAAAAATTTTTAGTGACGACAACAATAACTATTTTTATTAATTCAAAATCACAATGCGAATAAACAAACCTTTCGTTACAATGACAATATATTTTTTGGAATAATAATATTTTTTGTGGTGATAACAATAACTATTGTTGTTAATACAAAATCACAAAGCAGAGAAAGAAATATTTTAGTTACAGTAACAATATCTAAAAACAATATGGTTACCGAAAACATATTTTATGGTTACTGCAAGCATATTTTTTTATGTTTACCGCAAACATATTTTTTCTCTGCGTGTAGCTCATATATAATTCTCCATTTTCCAGAAAATATTATCCTATAAAACTCTTAATTGTTTCAATGGAATTCGACTTAAATAACTTTAAGAACATCAATTCACATTCTTTTTATGTTCATAAAATAACTTAAAATTAAAATATTTTAATAAAATCCGGAAATAATATATACGATTTGGAATATTTAAATTGGAGGATATTTAAGATTTGGCAGAATCGAATAAACACGCATAACAAGTTTCATTAAGATGCGATTTGCATTTTGCTGATAATATTACAACCACAGTTAGTCCACCGGTCGGATGGACAGACATCGTTCAAACGTTTAAGAAAGTGATATATATATATTCTATTTATATATTTTCGAGATCTGTAAAAAATATTAACTAAATAAAACACTAATTTAAACTTGACGATAAACTGGTTTCAAGGAAATAAATTTAAGATACTTAAGTTAACAGTTTCCGGTCTCACTTCCTTCTCTA
The DNA here is from genome assembly GCA_004302925.2 of Cochliomyia hominivorax. Classification (NCBI taxonomy): domain Eukaryota; kingdom Metazoa; phylum Arthropoda; class Insecta; order Diptera; family Calliphoridae; genus Cochliomyia; species Cochliomyia hominivorax. The sequence continues at coordinate 12,552,114 of PYHX02000413.1, forward strand.
AGAATCTACGATGCAACATTAGACAGACGAACGGATGGACCATTGCTACATCGTTCAAGAAAGTATTATATACCTTTTATACCATATTTTGTGATCTGCAGAATAGTGTCCATTAATTGATATAACAATCAAGGCTCTAAATTTGAATTGTCTGAAAGTTATGGACTTAGATTCAATATTATATTTATAGTTTTTCAGCCAGACGGACGGACGGACAGATATCGATATAGCGATTTAAGAAGAAGCTATATATTATTATAATCTAAAGCTAACATCCATTAATTAAACTATCGGGATTAAATTTTTTTTCGGTTCCAGATCACTTCCTTTTAAGCAGCATTACAATTATAGTTAGACAGTTAGACAGAAGGACAGACTTCACTAAATCGATTTAGAAAATGTTATATGTTTTGTTTATATAATTTTGAAATCTGTAGAATCATATCAAATAAGTGATATAAAAATGACGTTACTGTTTGAAAATTATTGACTCTTATACAGATCGTAACATGTTTACGGTTCTTTTTCTTAAATTCAAAAATTACAATTTATATAAGAGTGATTCGGGTGAACTGACAAAGATCGCCTAGATGTTTCGGAAAGTGTTATATATTTTTGTGATCTGTAGGAAATTGTCCATTAAAATAAATTATTAAAAATCTTAAAATTTTTTCGGTCTCATTTCAATTTCTTACAACCAACAGATTAAACGTCATGATTTGAAAGTTTGGTTTAAGTGGAAATTGACTTAAATACAAAATTATTTCCCTTTAACTGTTGAATCACTTTAAATAAATGATTTAATTTTTTGCAAAGTTAAAGAGTTTTTTTAAAACTTTTATAATAAACTTTATTTCGAGTGGCAAATTAATTTTTATTTTATTTATTTGTTCAGATTATTTCACTTTGAAAATTAATAAAATCAACAAATTAATGAAAAAATAAGTAAAACGTACAAAAAAAAATAGCAAATAAAGTATTTTTTCAAAAGAGGAACAAAATATGTTAAATATTCAATTAACAAGATTTGAAAGAAGCACGAGTAAAGTTGAAAGATTTTTAGAAAAAAGTTTAAATAAAAGAATAAAAACTTGTTTAAATAATAATAAAAAATTATTAAAAAATATGAGCAAAAATATAAATATGAATAAAATTAAAAAAAAAATCATATAACAGTTTTTGAAAAAAATTAACTCTCGATTTTGGAAATTTTATAACGAAAAAAGTCATATTTCATGGAAAAAGCTGAAAAAAATCATATAAAAGCGGAAATAAAACAAATAAAAAGTGTTATATTCGGCTTTGCCGAATCTTTAATACCCTCCACCACAAATGGATGTGAAGTAAATATTTTATGTTTCTTACATGCAGAGGAAAAATATGTTTGCGGTAACCATCATGCTATCGTTATTAGATATAGTTACCGCAACTAAAATATATGTTTATTTGCATTGTGATTTTGAATTATTAACAATAGTTATTGTTATCACCACAAAAGATATGTTTGCGGTAACCATAAACAAGAAGCTTCGTAATATTGTTATTAGATTTTGTTACTGTAACTAAAATATTTGTTTATTCGCATTGTGATTTTGAATTAATAACAATAGTTATTGTTATCACCACAAAATATATTTTTTTTCCAATAAAAAGTATTGTTATTGTAATAAAAAGTTTTTATTTTATTCGCATGCGACATCACGCATTAATAAAAATAATTTTATTACAGCAACGAAATTATTATGAAAATAAAATAAATTCAATAATTAACATGTTGGCGGTAGTAATGAATGTTTGACGCAAATATATAAGTGTTTGCAACGAACATATTATGAAATGACGTTTCACTGCGTGCAATTTATAAAATATGTAATATTTTTGGCTATAAGTTTTTTTAAACTGAACCGATTTCGATATTTTTTGGAATGGTAATGAAGTACATGTAGCATAATGTTATGTCAAAATTTTTTTCTAATTTGTCGATTTATAATTGACAATTTTATGAGAGTTCTTTTCTTGAATTTACAGGTTGACCCAAATATCGCTAGATCGATATTTTGCTGGTTTTAAACATTTAACCTTTCAGGACTTTTATAAATAGTCAGGCCAAATTTCATTGCGCTCTGTTAAATATTATGGATGTGAACGTGCTAAAAACTGACAGAGTGACAGTGAGACGAACATAGCGTTACACACGGAATAATAAAGTTTATATACCCTCTTCACCAATTGTAATGGTGGAGGGTATAAAAATAAATAAATAAATATAAATCTGTGATTGATCTTGGGATCTGTTAAGAGTTTTAGCAAGAAATTTTATTTATTTTTGGCCGCAAGATTTCAAGGTTTTGTTTTTTGTTGTCATAAAGAGAAAACAAGAAAAAAGACCTTAAAATAACGTTGAAATGGGGATTTACCAGAAAAAACAATAACAAGAGAGTCTGTGTTTAACAAAAACCTGAAACAAAACATCACTTAAATAGAAAATCACAAATTTAAGACACTTTACAGTTGTTTGGTGATTTTTGCAAAATATTGACTGTATTTTGAAAATTGCATTATCAAAAGATGACACTTAAAAGTTTTTGAGCTCAAAAGAAAAAAAAAGATAATAATTATAGTTATTTTTTAAATAAAACCCCGTTTTAGTTTAAATAAACCTTTCAAGGTTATGTTTTTTAAAGTAAACAGTTTTTTTTTTTGAAAGTTTAAAGATTTTTTAGTAAAAATATCATGATTTTAAAGTTCAATTACCTTTATTTTGTTTCTCTTACGGAGTGAGATCAAAAAATGCTTAACATACATAAATGATAATAAAAACAAAAGCAGTTTTTATTTTATTCTTTGATTAAAAATAGTTTTAATCACGAGTGAAAAAATCTTGAACCTTTTTCGGATTCCTTCCATTAACGAACAGGTAGCCCATCTCCACTTAAACTCTATCACACTTTTAGACTCGTTTTTTTGTTCTTCAATTTGAACAAGATCCCTACATCTCTCCACTAGCCTAAGCTCTAGGCGGTTTGGAAGATTTGCCTCTTTTGGCACAAATACCACTTTATTGTTCTTGTACCATTTAAGGGCTTGTTTACTATAATGACAGTATCTCAAGTCAGGCCAACAATAAGTTGACACTTAATGAAGTCTTAATAATGGAAGCAGCTTTTTTTGTAAAAATTTATTGGTGTAAATTTCGGTGCCCAGTGTAACAAATGATTGACTTCTTTTGCCGCAACTACATATTGTTTGTGATAACCAAGAGCAAGAGGAAAATTTGGACTGCTTTTTGAAAAAAATTCGGACCAGCAAGTTGCGAAATATCTGACAGAACATACGTGTAAAATATTTTAAAATATTTTTTTTTAACTTCATTCCATTTTCGATGCTCTGGCTTTGGCATCCAAATTTTTAGCAGCAGAAATGCGCAGGAACTTTTTGAGACTTCTACCTGCATTAGCTTTTACTTTTCTTACGAAATATTTCGAGCACTGAGCTAACCGGACTGCTTTGCTATCGGGTATGTTGCGAGGTCTTTTGAAAATGCAGTTTATTTTTTGGATTTAGAAACATTATGTGGACCGTTTCCTATGCCTGAACCAGGTATTCTATTACCGGACAAGTATTGAAAATCCTTTGACGTTAGGTCTTTAAATGCTTGGCCAACTTTTTGTAGAACCAATTTGAGGTTTTATTAAAAATCACTCATTTTAACCAGATTCACAATATCTTCAATTGTGTTGACATTAAACACAATAACTGAAATTTTTTACGAAGATAACTGAGTAAAAAGTCAAGAAAAGCGTGTATTCAAAAAACCGACATTTTCAGAAAATCGGTTTTCGAGTTATTCGAAAAAATGGCCTTTTCCAAAAAATCCGGTGAAATTGAAAAAAATTTAAATTGAAATAATGGTTCCATCATAATCAAAATGTATTTCTTCTTATATCAAACAAATAAGAATTTCATGCAATAAATTTCATAAAGTTATCGTTGCACTATATAATGACCTTAATGGGTGGGCAGGTCTATATTTGTTTAACTAAAAAATTTATATTGCTGATCTCTTTTAATTATCTTTGTTAATGTGATTATTATATAAAAGAAAATCGATTCAGAATATGATGTTTAAGAAAGCATACAGAATTTTGCCCATACAACATGGATGGAATTTTTTTGACTGAGTAAAGTCATGGCGGAATAAGTAAAAATGAAGCTGAATATTTTAGTGAAAAACTTTAATGTGCCTTCCATTAAAAACCGTTAAACCGACTGAGAAATTCGGCATATCGAATAATTCGAAAATAGAAATTATTCGAAACCGATCGGTTTTCTTAAATGCAAAAGACCGGTTAACTGGATTCCGATTTCGGTTTTGATTACACTAATATTTGGATTAAAAATTTTTATAAAAAACGTTTGTTAAGAATTTTTCAGTCTTATTTTTTATTTAAGATTTAATTTTAAAATTTTATAGACTTTAATTAACACTTTTTTGTTTTCGAAAAAAATCTTAATTTTTAAATTGTTTATTTTTCTATAAGAAAAAAACATAAAAATCAAAACATTTAAAAAAATAAACGAAAAATTTTTAATTTTCAAAATATTTTCTAATACGAAAATAATTTTCTCCCCAAAATGACATAATCTCTGGAGGTGACTTCTGATCAGAGAATTTTTAGTTTAAAAACAAATAGTAATTATTTATTAAATAAATAATAAATAAATAAATTTATTGTATAATTAATTAAATAAATAAAAATTTATGAAAATAAATATTGAAAAAGTAATTAATCAAAATTTAAAATAAAAACACTTGCAGATCATTTAACTTGAATACACAAAGAGAAAAAGAGGGTTAATTTATTTTTTTTTCACAATTTGTGTCTTATTAACATAAACATAAATAAATTATTATAAATAAAAAAATAAAATATTATAAATTAAAATTTTTGTTAATTTAATCGAAGGATGCCTTAGGAAACTTTTCTGTGTGATCAAGAAAAGAGCCATATTAAATTTTCTCATAACCAAGAATGTTCGAATAGAGAAAATGATCGTTAAATTTAACGTTACAAACATGAAAAAGAACAGAATTATGGTGTTTGGAAAATTGTCCAAGAGAAATCCAAATTAACCTTATTTCAAACTTGTAACAAATTGAATTCTACACAAATAAAGAATAAACTAATTTTTTCTGTAATTTTCGAACACGTTACTCACACTTCACAAAGAGATGAAACTTATGGGGATACATGACCCATAAAATTTATTCAAAAAATGCCTAAAACGAAAGCATTATGATCTTAACAGAGTTAAAACTAAAAATGAATGAAGTTTAAGAGGAAAATAATCCTGACCTTTTTCAAAAGTTAGTAGGATCAATGCCTGACCCTGTCATTTGATCCATAATAAAGGTTATGTGGGTTTATAGGAAAATGTCCTAAAAAATTAAAAAATTAAATTTAGTTAAAAAAGTTGAGTTAAAAATATTTTAAATAAAATTTTATTTAATTTAATAAAAATATTATTTTATTGTTTAATATTTATTAAAAAAAGTTATGTGCATTTGTAGTAATATGTACCAGTGCATAGGTAAAAAGTTACCAGATTTTATTCAAATATGTTTGCTTTTAATTAAAAAGAAATAAAAAGATCTTGATTGGAATTTTGAGATTGTCTCAGATATCGGTTTATAACTTTTCACTCTGCGTAGGACAATAATAAACCTTTTTGTCAATTTTCATTGACCTGGACGATCATTAATAAAAATGTGAGCGTACCAGACAGACAGTCGGTCGGAGAGATGGATATTGTTAAATCGGCACAGATTTTAATGTGATGCAAGAATGAAAGATTCCTTATTAGTGTTACATACAGAATAACAGCGTTTACAACTTGAGTTGGTGGAGGGTATACAAATGAAATTTGAACTTTATAATAATATAATCGGTCAAGCCTGACTATGTAATACTCTACATCTACATTCATAGTTAAAAATGGTAGTTACGAACAATTTTTAAGGGACCTATAAAAAGAGAGGAGATCAAATTTGGTGTGTGGAAAAAAGCTTAATTTGATTGGCCTAGCTTCGGCTAGATTTTCGCATTCTTGTTGTTATTTTGAAATTAAAATTTATATTTAAATTAATAACAATATTTTTTAAAATCTCACTATGATATATACGTACTTGTCCATGAATTAGAGAAATAAAAATATTCCCATTTCTCCATAAAGAAATACCCAAAATCCCAATCCGTATACATCGTGTTTAAAAATTTGACTTTTTTCACAAAAATTATAACCCTGAAATTGTAAGAGCCGCCTGGTAAAAAATACTTTTTGGATGTTTATCTTACATATGTACCATTATATTAAGGATAATGTAAATAAGATTCCAGCTTTGCGATTTGAGAAATTAAGAAAATATATATTTTTTATTGATTAAATTTGAATAGAGCTTGTGGGAAGATCTTTGCCCCAACTTCAACGATGTGTTGTTGAAAAGATTTTTTATGAAAAAAAAAGAATTTATAAAGTTCAGAACAAAAAAATGTTTTTTTTAGTGAATAAAGGTTGCCACCTTTTTGGAAAAAATCCTAGAAAGTTAAATTTTTTCAACTCTCCAACTTTAGAGGGATATAACTTTTTTGCCGGACTCATGTCTTTTATTTTTATATAATTTTACGAACTATATTATGCCCATAAACTTTAGAAGGCTATAAAACGACAAGAATAAAATGACATTAAAATTTATTTCGACTTGAATATCTTTGATACTATAAGAGATAATCTGAATATGTAAACTTAATTTTTATAGAGATCTATAAGGAATCTATCTAAAAATTTCTTTTGTCTCATTAGTAAATGAATTTTTGGCGAAATATATACTGAAGATGGCTAAATTTGCAAGGTCACCGACAGCGCCTCTGACTAAATAGGAATCTGTGCTCCTACAAATGTACTAAGAAACACCTCTGCTCTATGCATGTGAAATTTTTTTGTAAATATCTTTAACGACTCAAAAGTTACAGAATTATTTCCAAAAACAACCGATTTGGACAACAATTCTATACATGATCATTGTTGAGATGATAATAATTTTTACTAAAATTCATTTATCTAAATTTTTCTTTGCTCTCTTTGCACTCCACCTTTTGCATTCTCTCTGTGTGTGTTTTCACTTAATTATAAACTGATCATTTTGATCATTACAAGTTAATTTATCTCTTTTTCGAAATTTTTGCTACTGCTGGTAACACAATTTGTATTATTATTACAAAACAATAAAGTTCCTTTTGAAATAAACAAAGAAATGTAGAAAAATCATGAATCATTTTTGTTTATTTATGATTAAAGCAAACAAGAAAAAAAGAGACAAAAAGACAATAATAATAAGATCATTAGCGTATTTAAGCTCTTAAGACTTAAGTTATTGTCTGAGAGTTTATCAACCAACTTTAAAAAAAAACGTTATTTGATTTCTTACAAAATAGACTTTAAATGAAAGTAAAAATGTAAACATTTGGCAAAATACTAGTTGAAAAAGAAAACAGTATAATAAATGGAAATAACAGAAGACAACAAGAAAACAATTAAGAATATTACAGTTGGTATAGTCCGACAATGTAATGCTCTACTCCACAATGTTGGTTATAAATGGCAGTTACGAAAAAGTAATATAACTTTTTTAAGTGTACAGCGATTTAAAATATCTCAATCAAAATTGTTTAAAATCGCTTTATATTTAGGACTTTTATGAGCTTAAGACCTAATCAAGGGAGGACATTTATATATGTAATATTGGATCAAACATAGTTAATTTGAAAATGCTTCGTCCTTAAGTCAAAATACTCTATAGGTCGCAACATGGACAGCCAGTCGTTCAAACAGACGTACGTTATACTTTAAAGTTGGTGTAACTTATTTTTTTTTGTTACAAACATCTGCATAAACTAATAATACCCCAGAGTATAGGGTATAATAAAAAAGAAGTTTTTTGTAAATATTATGATTATGACCAAAATAAAAAGATAACCCAGTTTAGAAAGATGAATATTTTTCCAAGGAAATTTTACACTTTGAAAAAATAGAATAAAACTGAAAAAAAGTAAACATTTTAATTAAAATGACATTAAAGCAAAACACGACTTTTCAACGTAAATTGCTTAATTTTTACGTTTCAACTTTAAAAAAATAACAACTAATTTTTGAAGGCATTTAATCATATAATTATTTTTTATAAAAAATAATGATAAATATTTTAAATTAAAAAAATATGCACTGATGCATATTCCTATAAACGAACAAAACTTAAAAAGCAAGTAAATCAGTTCGACTTATCTTATATCTTATATATCCTCTTCATTATCCTAAAATTATTTCTCAGGACTAAAACAAATACTCAGGCCAAATTTCACTGAGCTCTGTCTTTATTATTGTGGACCTTAGCGTGCTAACAAAAGACAGACAGACGGACAGACGGACATAGCTAAATCGACCCAAATAAATTTATTTGATGAAATAATATATTTTTTAACTTACGAAATGACAAAGTTTATCACATCAAAAAATCAAAGAAGAAAATATTTAGTGGAATAATAAAGGATGAGATCGAAAAATTCTTAACACACATTCTGCATAGAAACGTTTACCCGAGTATAATTTGATTTCCTTATCAAGTTTTTAATTATTAATCTGATATGAATCAGAGTTACCAGAGAAATATTTTCCCAAGGCCAAGTATTCAGAGATCTGCCATCAAACTGTTTCTAATGTTATAAATCAGGTTCAGATAGAAAGACTGGTCCACATCATGTTTCTAAAGCAAAAAATACATCCCGTTAGAAAGCAGCCCGGTTAGCTAAGTGCTCGGAGTATTTAATTTAAATGTTAATGTGGATTTAAAAACATATATGGCTCAAAGAGTTCCGCGACAGGAAGGCTTGAGGCTAAAAACGAAGTACGAAAATGTAAATTTTCTTTAAAAAATATTCTTGCTGCATAAAGGATGAGGAAACAAATGTTCTGATAGATTTTTCTAAAATTTTAAGTTGCTGATGCCTGATAGATTGTTGAAAAAAAGTTAAGGACCCAAAAAATAGTAAAAGTTTCCAAAAATTATTCAAATACAGCTGTGGCTAAAACAAGACAATCATTTGTTGCAACAGGTTCTATAAATATCGAAATTTATATCCAGGAATGTAGACAAATAAGACTACATTATGTGTCCTTTTACTTCTGTCCTGGCTTGGCATCCTGTCACTATATTAAATAAGTCTTTGAATGTATAAAGAACAATAATGTGGTATTTGTATCCAGTACAAATCCTTCAGACTGCCGGTGAAGAGATACTGGGCTCTATTAAAAATAGAATTGAAGGAATTCCGAAAAAAGGTTCAATATTTCATTAGTTTTATTTAGATTCTTGTTTTTTATTTCCGAACACCATAATTCTGTTCTTTCTTAAAAAAAATTCCCACATCTCTCATTTGCAATATTTAGTTTTACTATCACTTTTTCTATTGGGCGTGAAAGAACTTAATTTGGATATTTTCTTGATGGGACTGAAATTTTGAAACGTTATGAAATTTATCGATAAAATTAGAAGATTCTGCAGTAAAATTGAGATATTGTCTTTATTTATTTAAGGCTGATGTAAATCTGCCTTTATAGAAACCATCCACATAAAATAGAATCAAGAGCAATATCAAAGCCAATAACAAGTCTAAGAAAAAAATCTGGTTTACTTTAAAAACAAAATGCCGTTGGATGAGAACAACAAATATAAAACAAAGATAGAGAAAAAAATTAACTGCATTTTTAGGAATATTCATCAGTGTAGTCATATTATATATTAAAAATCGTGATATTTATCTGAGGAGTTTAAGGCAAAATTCATTTTATTGTTTTTGTGTTATATTGAAATTACAATAAAAATTATTTTAATTATATTGAGAATCTTCTTCTTCTTCTTCAAAACTGATTTCAATTAAAATTTTTGTTAACAACTTGCACACCTTAAAATTGTTTTTGCTTTTTTGTTATTATTTTTTTCGTTTTGAACGAAATTAAAAATTTCACCTTCAACCTCATAAACGGAAAATAATGTTAATTGAAATTATAAAAATTAATTTCAATCAAAAAAAAAACGTTCATTTTATAATTAAAATTTAATAATTATTAATTAATTATAATTAAAATTTAATATTGAAACAAGTTAAAATGTTATATTCGTCTATGCCGAATCTTCATTACCCTCCAACACAAATGCGTGTGAAGTAAGTGTGTTATGTTTCGCACATACACGCTCATATCAACTAGCAGACGTATTCAAAATATTGAAGTTTTTCTGAACCAATTTTGATAATTTTTGACATGACATGGTAATAAAGTATATATGACTTTTAATTATTCTAATTTGTCCATTAATTAATCACAATTTTACGATTAGAGGTTATCGGTCTATATTTATTAATATGCCGAACCGATTTTGCTGGTTTTAAATAGGAAACTTCTAAGGACCATAGCAAGTACTCAGGCCGAATTTCATTGCGCTCAATCTATCATTGTGGATGTGAGCGTCCCAACAACAGACAGACGGACATAGCTAAAACGATTCAGATTTTGATTTGACTCAAGAATACTTATAGCGTTACACACGGAATAACAAAGTTAATATACCTTCTTCATCACTTGTGGTGGTGTAGGGTATAATAATTGTTAACTAAAATTACTACAACAACAAAACATATATAAAATAATTCAAATTTACTTAATTAAAAAACTTATTTTTGTTTTCATTTTTCTTTGATTTTTGTTAATTTTCCAATAAAATTATTGAAATTTTATTTTATTTTCTTTATTAAAATTTTAATCAAAATGATTAATAACTCTTTTAATTTAAAGTTTTATAATTTTTTCTTAGAAATTTTCTTTAAAAAATTTGTTAAAAACCTAAAAACGTATTAAATAAAACATCAAAGAAATAATTAATGAATTTTATAACAAGAAAAAAATCACTCTAATTTAATTAATGTTAACTAAAAATAAGCCTTTTTTATGGAACCAGTTTTATTGTTTGTTCAGAATTTTAATTATAATTAAGAATTTATGAATTTAATATAAATTCTTTTGTGTATTTTTATAACAGATCATAAACAGAACACTATGGGGCAAAATAAAGGAGAAACAAGTTTTTTGTAAAACAATTTAGTCGAAAATGTTATTTTTAACAAAAAAAAAAAAAAAAAAAAAAAAAACAGAATTTAGTAGAATTTGAAATCTTCACGTTAAGTTGGAACTCGCCAATAATATTGTATATTACAATTGGACCTGAATTCATTTTCAATAAAATTCAGTCAGAATTAAAAACTTCAAGCAAAACATTGAATTCTAAAAGTTTTAAATAAATTTCATGAAATTTTAAAATTTAAAATTTTAGTAAATTTAAAAACAAAAATGTTTCAACTTGAATGTATTTTCAATAAAAAATAAATTTAATTTTATATTAATTAATTATATTAATTTTCACTCAAATTTATTATTTTAGTTAAGGAATTTTAATTTTAATATTAACAATTTTTCAAAATTGTTCAAATTTCACAAAAATTTAAAATTTTTACAAAAATTTTAAATTTTTACAAAAATTTTAAATTTTTACAAAAATTTTAAATTTTTACAAAAATTTTAAATTTTCACTAAAAATTTCAAATTTTGACAAAAATTTCAAATTTTCACTAAAAATTTCAAATTTTGACAAAAATTTCATATTTTCACTAAAAATTTCAACTTTTCAGAAAAATTTCAAATTTTCACTAAAAATTTCAAATTTTCAGAAAAATTTCAAATTTTCACTAAAAATTTCAAATTTTCAGAAAAATTTCAAATTTTCACTAAAAATTTCAAATTTTCACAAAAATTTCAAATTTTCACTAAAAATTTCAAATTTTCACTAAAAATTTCAAATTTCCACTAAAAATTTCAAATTTTCACTTAAATTTTCAATATTTAACAAATATTTAAAATTTTTACAAAAATTTCAAATTTTCACTAAATTTTCCAAATTTTCATTAAAAATTTCAAATTTTCACTAAAATTTCCAAATTTTCATTAAAAATTTACAATTTTCATTAAAAATTTCAAATTTTCACAAAAATTTTAAGTTTTCACAAAAATTTAAAATTTCACAAAAATTTAAAATTTTCACAAAAATTTGAAATTTTCACAAAAATTTGAAATTTTCACAAAAATTTGAAATTTTCACAAAAATTTGAAATTTTCACAAAAATTTGAAATTTTCACAAAAATTTGAAATTTTCACAAAAATTTGAAATTTTCACAAAAATTTGAAATTTTCACAAAAATTTGAAATTTTCACAAAAATTTGAAATTTTCACAAAAATTTGAAATTTTCACAAAAATTTGAAATTTTCACAAAAATTTGAAATTTTCACAAAAATTTGAAATTTTCACAAAAATTTGAAATTTTCACAAAAATTTGAAATTTTCACAAAAATTTGAAATTTTCACAAAAATTTGAAATTTTCACAAAAATTTGAAATTTTCACAAAAATTTGAAATTTTCACAAAAATTTGAAATTTTCACAAAAATTTGAAATTTTCACAAAAATTTGAAATTTTCACAAAAATTTGAAATTTTCACAAAAATTTGAAATTTTCACATAAATTTGAAATTTTCACAAAAATTTCAAATTTTCACAAAAATTTCAAATTTTCACAAAAATTTGAAATTTCAACAAAAATTTCAAATTTTCACAAAAATTTGAAATTTCAACAAAAATTTCAAATTTTCACTTAAATTTTAAAGTTTCACTAAATTTTGAAATTTTCACTAAAATTTGAAATTTTCACTGAAATTACAAATTTTCAGAAAAATTTCAAATTTTTCACTAAAAATTTCAAATTTTCACTAAAATTTAAAATTTTCACTAAAAAATTTCAAATTTTCACTAAAGTTTGAAATTTTCACAAAAATTAAAAATTTTCACTAAAGTTTGAAATTTTCACTAAAGTTTGAAATTTTCACTAAAGTTTGAAATTTTCACTAAAATTTGAAATTTTCACTAAAATTCGAAATTTCCATTAAAATTTGAAATTTTCACAAAAATTTGAAATTTTCACAAAAATTTCAAATTTTCACAAAAATTTGAAATTTCCACAAAAATTTCAAATTTTCACTTAAATTTTAAAGTTTCACTAAATTTTGAAATTTTCACTAAAATTTGAAATTTCCACAAAAATTTCAAATTTTCACTAAAATTTCAAATTTCCACTAAAATTTCAAATTTTCACTAAAGTTTCAAATTTCCGCTAAAATTTCAAATTTCCACTAAAATTTCAAATTTTCACTAAAAATTTCAAATTTTCACTAAAAATTTCAAATTTTCACTAAAAATTTCAAATTTTCACTAAAAATTTCAAATTTTCACTAAAAATTTCAAATTTTCACTAAAAATTTCAAATTTTCACTAAAAATTTCAAATTTCACTAAAAATTTCAAATTTTCACTAAAAATTTCAAATTTTCACTAAAAATTTCAAATTTTCACTAAAAATTTCAAATTTTCACTAAAAATTTCAAATTTTCACTAAAAATTTCAAATTTTCACTAAAAATTTCAAATTTTCACTAAAAATTTCAAATTTTCACTAAAAATTTCAAATTTTCACTAAAAATTTCAAATTTTCAGAAAAATTTCAAATTTTCACTAAAAATTTCAAATTTTCAGAAAAATTTCAAATTTTCACTAAGAATTTCAAATTTCGACTAAAATTTCAAATTTTCACTAAAATTTTAAATTTCGACTAAAATTTCAAATTTTCACTAAAAATTTCAAATTTTCACTAAAAATTTCAAATTTTCAGAAAAATTTCAAATTTTCACTAAAAATTTCAAATTTTCAGAAAAATTTCAAATTTTCACTAAGAATTTCAAATTTCGACTAAAATTTCAAATTTTCACTAAAATTTGAAATTTCGACTAAAATTTCAAATTTTCACTAAAAATTTCAAATTTTCACTAAAAATTTCAAATTTTCACTAAAAATTTCAAATTTTCACTAAAAATTTCAAATTTTCACTAAAAATTTCAAATTTTCACAAAAAATTTCAAATTTTCACTAAAAATTTCAAATTTCACTAAAAATTTCAAATTTTCACTAAAAATTTCAAATTTTCACCAAAAATTACAAATTTTCACTAAAAATTTCAAATTTTCACTAAAAATTTCAAATTTTCACTAAAAATTTCAAATTTTCACTAAAATTTGAAAATTTCACTAAAATTTGAAAATTTCACTAAAATTTGAAATTTTCACTAAAATTTCAAAGTTTTTTCAACCAGAAAGTACTGTACTAAATTTTGGAAGATCGATCAGTAATTGATTATAGGTTTATATAACAACCTTTTTTGAAAATCACAACGAATGACATAAATTTCACATAAATTTAAAAATTCTTCTGAAACTTTAGACCCGTGAAATATATCTAAATAAAATTTCTTATGAAGTGTTTGGAATTGATTTGATTTGGTGGAGTATATAAACTTATCTGGTCACATCCGTAGTCGGTGACGCCCAAAAAATGGCCACCATCGGTGTATTGATTTTTTAATTTTTTCCAAAAATCCATTTCTTTTAAAATTATCATACCCGAGATGATCAACTTTGGAGTGTCAGCGACTATGCCCATGACCAGATAGGGACCAGTCCAAATCATCTGAGTGTGAGTATAATGAAAATATTTTTAAAAATAATATTTTATAGAGTCACAAATCCTTAAACCAACTTCTGCAAAGGTCGCTCCATAAATGTTCATGTTTGCGTCATGGTGTAGCATAGAATATAATATATTTTTCTTACTTTTTTATTAATTAAGATCTCTTGCCTTAATTAACCTAATAAACTGCATAACACTTTTGCAAAAATTTAATTTTCTATAAATTTATTTTTCAAAAAAATGATCGTTAATTTTATATGAAAATGATTTTTTTTTGAATTTTATGAATGAATTCAGTATTTTCTTCGGAATTCTATTTTTTCTTTCATAATTATTAACTAATGAATTATAATTGTTTATTAATTATATTACGTTTTTTTTGTTTTAATCTCTAATTTCAGTTAAAAACCTCGTTGTGAGATAATTTGGTACCAGTCAAAAGCCATTCACCAAATTCGAGACAATGAAACAGAAAAACCCAGAAATAAAGGCATTAAAAAACAGAAAATAATGGAATTTAAGACGGTGGATTTTTTGTTAAAATTAGAAAAAAAATTAGGAAAAATTGCAATAGTTTAATAACAAATTAAACAAAAATAGCAAAAATATTACAACAATAAAAAAATAACCAAAGAAATTAAATAAATTAAAACAAATTTTAAAATTGTTGTAATTTAATAATATTACCAACAACAACAACAAAAAACAAGTGAAATAAATAAAAAAACAAGTAAGAATTGCTATATTCGGTTATGCCGAATCTTCAATACCCTCCACCCTACAAATGCGTATGAAGTAAATACGTTACATATGTTTCGTACATATACACTCACAGACGTATAAAATATGTACAAGTTTTTGTTAAATATAACACGGAACTCTTGTTGAGTCATAAAATAAATTATATTTTTTAATATATAACTTTTCTTTCTACTGAACCGATTTTGATGTATTTTGGAACGATAGTGAAGTGACAAAATTTCATTCTAATTTAACGATTTATAATTGACAATTTAACGTATGATTTTTGCTTGATATCTTGAGATATCGGTCTATATTTTTTAAAAAGCTGAACCGATTTTGATAGTTTTAAATAGGAAACTTCTCAAGGACTATAGCAAATACACGGGCTGAATTTCATTGAGCTCTGTCAATTTTTGTGGATGTGAGCGTGCCAACAACAGACAGACAGATGGACATAGCTAAATCGATTCAGATTTTGATTGAGATGCAAAAATAAATATACATAATGGGGTCTGAGATAATTCCTTCTTAGTGTTACATACACTCTTCAATACTTGTGGTGGTGTAGGGTAATAATAATCATGAATATTTTTTTCAAAACTCCCGTGTAATTACAACGTGTTGGAATTTTCAATTTTTGTTAGAGGAACAACAATAAATAACAACAAAAAAAGCTAAAAAAAGGGAATTAATTTATAAAACAAATAAATATTAACAAAAAATACACACACACAAACATTACAAAACAAAAACAAAAAACTATTTATGACGTTTTTGAAAAAAACAAAAAACATACAAACATGTCATAACCAAAATTCAACATTTAAGTCCAATTCAACTTAACTTCAATTCAATTCAAACCTGCGCTAAGAAGAAGAAGAAGAAGACAAAGTGTTTGAAATAATTTGATGGCCCGATTTTTTTCGTTATTGTTGTTTTTGTTTCAAAGGCACGTGTAACTTGTCTTAACAAATTTTTTTCAAACAGTTTTTTAAATTTAAACAAAACGATTTCAAGAAATTTGGATATCGAGTGAAAAAAAACTTTAATTGTAATGATTGCAAAATTTGATTGGTGGGTGTTTACTTTTTAAAGTTTTTATTAAAGACAAAAGTAGAACATCTTTCTCCTATTCCTCCTCATCGTCATCATCATTAAGATCTAATTTAACATGACAGTTTCCTATGCTGGTGAAGTGCCTAATGGCAGTAGTTTTGGCTGTTTTTGGAAAATTTTATGGAAGTAAGTAAACATTTTATTGTTTTTTTTATTGTTAAAAAAATAGATTTTTATCTTGTTTATTTTCTGTAAACAATTAAAATATATTAATCTTTACTCTGATACCCTACATCATTATTAGAAAAATTCGTAACTCACTTTGTAAGTGTTTATAATGGAACTTAATCTATTAATTTAGTCCGATTTCTAGGAAATTTCGTACATTGATAAGGAGTGAGATTGATAAATACTTTAAATACACACATTCATACATAAATACTTGCATACGAACAGTTAGATCATCTACATTTAAAATGTGCCACACTTTGGGAAACATTTTTGTGCTCTTCAATTCTCTCTTAAAAAAATCCCAATATCTCTCTATTGGTCTTAACTCCGGACAGTTTGGGGGATTTGCCACAAATGCATATTGTCTGTCATAAAAAGAACTATTGGGAAATTTGGAATGCTTTTGGGTCCTTAACTTTTCTTCAATCCGCAAGACCAGGAAGCTTCGAAAAATCTGCCAGAACATACGTTTTGTCATCCATTTTGCAGCAAGAATAATTTCTAAAAATCTTGACCTCAATTTCTGTGGCCTCTAAATTTTTAGCAGCGTTTCTGTCAGAAACATTGTATGTTTTAAAACTTTTCCCATCAAATAGTCCGAGTACTGAGCTAACCGGGCTGCTTCTCTACTGGATGTGTTGGAAGCTCTTTTGAAAATGCTTTCTAATTTCTTTGTCTTTGTGGACGATTCTTTCTTCCTGAATTTTTATTATGAACGGATAAGTTGTCCAGCTACTGTTTAATAACATCAGTTTGACGGTAGTTATCAGTTTAAAAAGTACCAAAACACGTCCTTATTTATGTTTTTATCAATATAAACTTACTTTCAAAAAGTACCAAAGTACCAATAACAAAAGAAAATCTGAATTTTTTCAATGATCAGCACATTTTTTCATTAATGATCCAAGCAATACTCTTTACAAACTAAAAATATATTTTTTCTAAAAAAAAGTACCACATTTTAATTCGAATTTGGTACTATTATTGACTTGTGATCATCTTCCCAAATTAACTTTCTATAACATTCTATATTACTATAATATAAATTGGGTGCGATAAAAGTACCAAATTATAGTTTTAACTCTCTTTCTCCCTAAATAGACCAAATTTCAGAAAAGTACCAAACACCTATCAGCCCATTACCAACCGAATTTCCTACAATTCACTCTCAGTGCATCTGTAAATGAAGTTTAAAAATTTATTGTAATCATTTACTGATATACATAACATTATTGGTTGGTTTATGGTACTTAATTAAAGTAATAAAATATAAAGGGATTTTTTGGTACTTTTTTAATTTTGGTGGTACTTTCTTAATTTATTGTCATAATTAACCCGAAAACAATAAATTACTTTAAATTAATAAAAAAATATTGAAGTGGAATTTTTAATTGGATGTCTAAAGGTACTATTTTGGTTAAATATGATATTTTGTGGTACCTCAGTACTAAATGGTACATTTTTTTGAGAATTTTTTTAGGGAACTTTTTTAGATTTTTTGAGGGAACATTTGATTTTTCAATACCAACTAATTGGGGCCTTTTATAACCCAAATGGGATAGGATATAACATGATGATTTTTTATGGTACTTTTTTTACAAACTTATTTAAATGCTTGAAATTTTTATGGTACATTTTCTCAAAAGGGTAAACAATTTTGTAATACTTTTTAAGAGCTTCTTAAGGTACTATTTTGTTTTTCACTGTAATTAATTAATAGAAATTTTGGAAGTAAATGAGAATAGACTATATTCATTGTACTTTTCGGAACAACACAGTAGGGTATTGATAATTCTTAGCGACTTAACATTATTATCTCCCTTGTTCCTCTATAGATATCTTTATCATGAGATCTAAAGAATAATAAATTAAATTTGTAAACAATAACTCATTTAAAATTAGTTGTCTGAAAACATTATTTATTTAAAACAACTTTAAAAATCCTCTACAATTCTTCTTTATATTGTTTTATCAGTTTTCTCTAAAAAACAATTAAAATTGTTTAACTTTTTATACAATTTAGCCTTTAAAAAAATATTATAATTGCTAATTTGTTGTTGCTGTTGTTTACAATAACAATAAAATTTAACATTTATTATGCTTTCAGTAGCATTTATTGGTCTTACAACAAAAATTTTGTTGCATCAGTCTAATATGACGTGACAAGAGGCAAGATCATCTCTCGATCATTCACTGTTTATTTTCATAAATTATTTGAATAAAAATAAAAGTGAAAAATATGTTTATTATTTTAATAACAAAAAAAGAGTTAAAATTATAAAAATAAAATCTCATCCATAAATTAACTCTTTTTAAAATTTATGAATTTAATTAAAATGTTTAACAAAAACTTTTGTCTAAACAAAAACTTGTTTGATTTGGCTTTTGACAAAAACTTTCATAAATTCCGAAAGATAATAAATGAAAATCATAAATTTTACTAAAATTTAGAAAATATAATTAAAATAAAAGTGTAAGACATTAGAATTGATGATGACTACAGACCTGAGGCTAAAAATAGAAGATCGTTAATCTTATATCTCCTAAACCATAATAAACTTATTGTTATTCTTCTAGACAATAATTCCCCGAAAAAAACATGAAGCAAAATCACGTTGAACATAGTTGATTTGAGATGGCATAATTTTTTTCCATTTAGTTACGTTTATGATGATTTAGTATTGTATTTATCAGAATTTTTCGATATTTATTTAGTGGAAAAATTTTAAGTAGTAAAATTTCAAGTAGATTCTTCAAGAAATTATATTTACACTGAAACAATGTTAAAATAACATTTTTATTTATAAGCAAAATCATAATGAAAAC
>PYHX02000413.1:12571803-12604106 GCA_004302925.2 Cochliomyia hominivorax
ACGCTACTTTTTTCTGGTCCCTCAATTTAATCATTAAACATAATAATTGACGCACAGTGTTTCAAATTAAAAAAGTGAAATGGAATAAATCTGAAATATCCGATCGGCCGATTTAATGAAATTTTACATTGTGATAGTAGAAGTGTAGGCGAGTTTTAGTTTTGAGTTTGGACTTTGTGGACAGTACACAGGGTTACAAGGTTGGTCTCCTTGATTCAGATTTCTTAAATCTAAACCCATTTTTATATGAGTGGATTCTACTCTAAACTATCTCTTATAGTTTAAGAGATATTTATCTTCAAAAGTGAAAAATTATACTTTTTGACTGATCTTGGCGAAGATTTTCAGCTACAGCGGGTGAGTAAACATTTTTCAAATATCTTCATAAAATCAAAAGTTAAAAGCCTTTAAATTTGAATTTAAAAAAATCGATTTTTTCGCCAATTTTTTTCTTAAACAATCAATACCGAATTTATATTTTCTGCAAGGTCACTTTATTGGCGTTTATGTTTAAAAAAAGGTTCAAAAATTTAAATTTTGGAAGAGCCAGAGTTTCTCAAATTCAACCCTTTTTTTCTACAATAATCTAATTTCTGGTTTAATTTTTAAAAGATTTATGTTTCTTCAAAGCCTGATGTGTTTTAAAAATGTATGCCCCGATATCGGTTAGAAAGATATAGAAAAAAAATTGAAAAAAAAAAAAACATTTGGAAGTTCAAAATTGAATAATTTAAAAAAAAAAAAAAAAACTTATTCAACACTTTCAGAGCATTTCTCAGCAAAAAGTATGCAACGAATTTTATTATAGTCAAAAATTGTACAGTTAGACGAAATAATTTCCTAAGATTTACTAAGATCTGTAATATTTAGATCAATATTTTTTGACACATGGAAGATGAAGTTATATAAATTATATATCAATGTATCGGAAATTATATCTACTTTTCAGAAACATTATGGACAATAATAAAATAAAATATATAAAACATGTCATGACATGTTTTACGGAGGTAACTTAATAAAAAATATCAAAAAATACTTGAGTCAAAAATTTATTGAAAAATGTGTGTTAAGAATTTTTCGATATCATTTAGTTTTTTGTTTTGCCAAAAAGCGCAATATTTTCAGAAATATTAGCGATTTTGTTTTTTCTATAGATTTTTCGAAATTTGTAAAAAGTAATAATGGATGAGGTTCAATTTTGGTCAAAAGAGCAAAATTGCAATTTTGCGAAAAGTGAATACGGATATTAAGTTTAGCTTAACCATGTTGATTATGATGATATGTTCATATCATCATGATCATTTTGTTCCAAATTTCATGATCACATTTTTAAAATCAAATGCAAAATTAAAAAACGTTAAAACAACGATTTTACTACGATTTTAGTTAAAATAAGGTTAATTCATCAATTTATTTATTTATTGCAATTCGTCTGTACAAAGTTAAAATCGTTAATAACTCAGTAAATACTCAAAATACTCAGCAAATGACCAAAATAAGTTTAATCTAAGATAATTTTTGAAAATTTCAAAAGTTCATAAATAAAGTTAAAATCATTGAAAACTCAATAAATACAGGATTTTTGATAATTTTATGAAAAATTTAGAAAATCAGATAAAATTGTTTATAATTCCGCTTTATATATTAAAATCGTTATGAAATCATAAAATTTTCGATTTTAACCAAAATTAAGATAATTCGTGATCATTTTTTTTTTCAAAATCTTAAACATTTAGAAAAAAATTAAAAACTGTTAATAATGCAGGATTTTCGGACAAAATATGACTAAATCAATTTTAAAACAAATTGAGAAAACTCTGTAAATATTGGTTTTTGGTCAAAATAAACATAATCTACGATGACTTTTTAAATTGTTAAAAATTTTCTGAAAAAGTTAAAATTTTTAATAATTTCAAAAAACAGAACTTTTAACCAAAATAAGCTTAAAACGTGATCACTTTTTTAGCATATTAAAATTTCCAAAATTGTCACAGTGTAACGCCAAAAAGAAATCATACTTCTGAAATAATTGTCAAAGAAATTCGGCCACATTGTTAACTTTTGTCCTAAGCAGAATCCTTTTTGAAACCATTATCAGTCCATCAGCAAAAAAGTTATAGACGATATCTGAGACAACCTTCAAATTCTGAAGAATTTAACCATGATCATACAGCCATATTGACTTTATCGTTCTACAAAAAAAAAAAACCATCAAAATCAGATCAATAGACTAAAATTTGATACACCTCAACATCAGTTTGTCGTATAGGTGTCAATATTAATATAATTTTCTGATATTTGCCACATATATTTTATTTGATATAAGAGAAATAAAAAACTAGATTGTGCTGGGACCATTAATTGACCAAGCTCCCATATAAAGCACTTTTCTTAGCTGAGAAACTCTTAAATATTGATCAATTCTATGGAAAAAGGTACAATTATGCAATTGTAAATGTCTGAAACATATGGTACTATTTGGCAATTATTGGTCCATGTTTTGCTATAGGTCCATTTTCCCAGAATATCGTTTTAAGGTCATAAAACTTTTAAAAATACTCTCAATTTTTAAGAAATTCGTCACAGCCATTTCTTTAACTTTCTTTGTGCACTCAATTAATTTGACGAATATCGGTCCATATTTTGAAATAGTTCCAATTTTGGGGTATCTTCCTGGAATATGGTTTTAAGCTTATAAAACTTGTAAATAAAAACTTAATTCTAATGAATTTCGGCATAATTATTAAATGTTCTTAAATAAGTTTCAATCATTGAACGATATCGGCATATATTTCCATATAGCTCCCTTATAAGGCCTACTGCTTTTAATATAAATATCATTATATCGGTCCATATTTATTTCAAGTCCCTTCCCGGAAAGGTGTTTAAGACTATAAAAGTTGAATTTTATTGAATTTTGTACATTTATTTCGTATACTGGTCTTTAACATATGTAACTAATTTGGCAATTACCGGGCCATATCGTTATATATCTGGAAATAAGGCCTTAGACTTAAATGGTTCTTAATTATGGACTAATTCCATGGACCAATACCATACATATTACACTTTAATTTTTCCATGAAACCTTTTTCAACTCTCGCAAATTTTTGCACAATATAAATGGTGGATGTTATTAAAACTTCGGCACAGCCAAACCATCGATCCATATTAAAATTAAAACAACAGATAATTCAAATAAATAAGTTTTATTTAATGCTACTTAAATTTATGAACACCCTCCTCTTATCCTTTCTACTGCCTCTTACTCCTACTAATGTACTTTAACCCTCTTTCATTCAGGGTAAAGGGAGGGTATGCTTGTGTAACACAGAAATATATTCCCTTAGCACTTTCCGGATAATTTAAACCCATCTCCACCATATTCGTATAATTACAAGATTGTTCTCTGAACTGTAGCCCAACTTTCACATTTACCGCTGGCAAACGAATCTCTTCCACCATGACTTCCATGAACAATAGGAAAGGATACATATGACTACAAATGGAATTGGAGCAGCCGGGTTGTAGACGCCGTTGGGAAAATAACCAATACCATTCGGATAAATATCTATGGTACCCATGGGATTACGTACACCAAACACATTCCTTCGCCGTGTATCACCACCACTCGTGAGGAGACATTACGACGCACAAACAAATCGTCTGAGTCACAGATATAGGAAACAAGGATCAATGGCGATCAGTTGACCTATCACTGAGATTTGTTTGTAATTATTGAAATATTCTTCGGAGTATGTAGAGATACCCAAAGCAGCCACATTAGCACCCACCGAATGACCCACTACGGTGATATCCTTAGGATCAACACCATTCTCTGTTAAGACTGCTAAAATTTTGGACACAAAATAACCCTGCAAGGTCAAATGATGCCTTAAAACATAATAAAGTTGTTGTATGTCTTTGGCAAAGTTCATTATAATAACATTCAAATCACGTCGTCGGGCCTGTAACATGTGCAAGTGGGATTGAATGCTAAAATAACTATCCGACGTATAGAAACCATTGATGTATAATAGAGTATGTCGTTTAGGATTTATATCAAAATCTCGTAACTCCGATAAAGAACGTATGGGTAATTCCACACTTTGATTATTTAAGGTTAAAACATAAATACTGGTATCACTGGGATTAATGCATCAAATAAAGACATAACACCCTCATCCACCGGTGATTCACCTGGATATATTAAAGATCACTTAATCAATTTCACAATTTATTTCATTTTTTTGTTTTGTAAAGAACATCTGACTTACAAAATGTTTTCCATCCCTGTGCAAAACTTTCCGTCAAAATTTCTATATTTTCTTGTTGTATTTTCTCTATGGAAGCACTCTGTACCGTTACAACGTTCATGACAAAATAAATTAAAATTTTACATTTTAGCCACATTTTTTCTCCAGTCTTGTGTATTTTTAATATTTTTGCTGTTAATTTGTGTCTTTGCGAAAACGCATTAAAGAATGGTTTGAGTGCCAAGTTTGTCTTTATACAATGAAAAACGTATTGATTCTTGTAGATTTATTAAATTTTATCACGTTTCATGTTAAAAATCTGATAAATTAATATTTACATTCGGAAATTATGATTTTGTTCTTTTCATTTTTTTGCGATTTGGCTTTAATTTGTTGTTCCGCTTTTATTTAATGTGGATAAGAAAAAAAAAAAAAAAGATAAATTAAAATAAAAACATATTTTTTATTAGTTCTTAAACCATTTCCCTCGAATATTAATGATCACAGATTAAAGTCATTTTGGTGAAAAATGCAGTTTTTTTTTTAAGCGATCACAGATTTTTGGTTAAAAGCGCAGAATCCATTAATAACGATTATATTTTTTTAAATAGGTTTTTGAAATTTTGAAAATGTGATCATGAATTAAGCTTAATTTTGCCGAAATGCTGTAATTACTAAGTTATTAACGATATTACAGGTTAATCTTATTTTTAATCAAAAATGTTGTATTAACAGCTTTAAATCCTTCAGCCGATTTTTAAAATATTAAAAAGTGATCATGAATTAAGCTTATTTTTGGCGAAAATGCTGTAATTACTAAGTTTTTAATGTTTTAAGTTTTTTTAATGTAGATCACGGATTAGAATAATTTTATAAAAAAAAAACGCATTATTAAAAAAGTGATCACAGATTTTGACCAAAAACGCAGTATTAACGTTTTTAAATTCTTCAGTCGATTTTTTGAAAACATTGAAGAAATGACCATGATTTAAGCTTTTTTTCAAAAATTTTTTAATAATTTTTTTAATAAAGCTTATTTCACCCAAAAACGTTATACTTATTCATCTGTTAACGATTTTAACTTTTTTATCAGTTTTTGAAATTTTAAGATGATTTTGAATAAAGATTATTTTGGCCAAAAACTCAATATTTACTGGGATATCAAATATTTTATGTCTTTTTCTTCCTTTTTCGAACTTATTTCGATGCTTTAACAAGTAATCACAAATAAACCTTATTTTGGTATTTTAAGAAAAGAGATCAGGATTTTAGCTTATAAAAGACGAAAAACATAATAAGCAAGAAAATTGAACAAGTAATCATGGATTAAGCTTATTTTAATCAAAAACGCTGTATCTACTAAGTTATTTAAGATTTTAACTTTTTAGTTTATTTTGGTCAAAAACTTATTTTTAGCTTTTTTTAATTTTTTTTAATTTAAGCTTGTTAAGGCCAAAAAACATTATTTTCGGTATTATTGTATTTTGTTTTCTTATGAGAATGTTTTGAAATTTTGAGATAGTGATCACAAATTAATATTATTTTAGTTAAAAATGCAGCATTTCAGTAATTTAATTTTTTAAAGCTAATTTTTTAAGTCGGTATCAGAAATGAGGCTTATTTTGATCAAAAATTTTATATTTACAGAATTAGAGACCTTTTAAACTTTAAATATAAATTATTTGGATTTTCGTCAAAGTAATCAATTTGAGCACAAGTGAAGTATTTTTTACTATAAATAGAGATTTATGTATTATTTTATAGCAGTGATCACAAATAGAGTCTATTAGAGATGATTTTATCTTTTAATAATGATATTTGAATTTTTTAAATAGTGATCGCAAATGATGGTTTGTTTAGGCCAAAACCGTATTGTTTTCCAAAATTTTAGACATTTTAAACTATAAAAATCAATTTTTTGAATTTTTGTCAAATTAATCATTTGAACAAATGCATATAAATTACAACCTTTTTAATGATAAGAATTTATTTCTTTTTAGAAATGATCTCAGATAATCTTATTTTTGCTAAAATTAATGTTATTTTTAAGTTAATTGTTGAAAAATTTTTTGATGTTAGAATAAAGTCAGTCAATAACAGGGGACCTGTTTTGTTTCGGATCAGAAATAACAGGGTACCTGAACTGGAACCAATTTTATTCGTTTGAAGTGAGTAATAAAAAAATCTCTTAATCCCGTTTTTCTAGTTCTCTGTGTAATTAATTTTCTTCCACCCTAAAACTATGCTTTACAAAACAAATGAGAACAGTTGTTTTATGATCTTATATAAACAGCTGATCAAACAGGTGATCATGCATACCAATGTACACTCTCACACACACACACAATAATAAACTCTTTCTTTATTATTACTCTCTAACAAAAACAACAAAAGAACACAAAAACGAAATTGTTCGTTGTCAATAAGCCAAAGAGGGAGACCTAAAATGATCGGCCAACAAACAAATGCATTTAAGCCAAGATCTTTGTACTCAAACAATTTTATAGAGCTGTACTAAAGCAACAACTACAACAACTATAGGCTAATAAAAAAAGCAACAACAAATAAAAAAACAGCTTAATAGCTGTTGCCAACAGGTTAATAACGATATTGTACAGACAATTTGAGCACAGTTTCGGCACGGGTTTCAAACGAATGAGTTGTCTCAACTCTTTTTTTTTTGTGTAAATAAACTAAAAATCAAGAAGAAAAAAAGATTAAAAAATAAAATCTAAATTTTTTTAGACAACAAAAAAGCGGATAAACTTGAAAACCCCCCAAATGAATAACAAAAACAAAAATTTATAAAAAAAGTATTGAAAAATAAAAATTGTTAAAAAATTCAAAAAAGTGTTTATTAATGGATTTAGAAGAAAAGAAGAGTCGAAATTTTTTAAATAAACAAAAACGAGAAAGAAACCTTTTTGAAAAATAAATTTTATTGAAAAATTTTTGAATTAAAAAAAATTCCCAAAAAATCTGGTTTTTGCAAAAAAATAATAAAAATTTCATTATAAAATTTATTTTATAAAAAATAAATATTGGAAAAAAGTATTTTTGAAAAAAAAAGTAAATGCCCTTGTAAAATAAAATAAAATAAAAATTTAAAAGAAGTTTAGCAAAACAAGAGAAAGAGAGTTAAAAGAGTAAAAAACTGAAATAAAAGAGATGAAATTAATGTCAGTCATATGAAATAAACGGAATTGTTTGTAACAATAAAAATTAAAATAAAAAAAATAATTAACCAGAAATATTTTACAAAAAAAAAAAAAAAAACAAAACGAGTAAATTGCAAAAGAAACTTCATTTAAAAGTTTCAACAAATTATGCAAGTTTTTTTCAGTTGAACAGCTAAATTAACTATAATTTGGGATTTCTTGTTTAAAAACAAAATTCTTAGTTTTGTTTTCAGAACAAAACTTTATCACCTCAAATAACTTTCATTAATTCTCCTTAAAAAATATTTTTAAGAAAATTTTATTAACAATTTTTTTCAAATTCAGATCTTTTTAAATGTCCATCTTTTTTTAATTCAATATTTTTTCAAACTTTTAAATAAGTTTTTTTTTTCATTTTATACCCTCCACTACCACAAGTGGTGAAGAGGGTTTACTAACTTTGTCAATACGTGTGTAATGCTATGAAGGAATCATCTCAAAGCCCATAATGTTGATATATTCTTGGATCAAATCAAAATCTAAGACGATTTAATTATGTCTATCAGTCTGTGCGTCTTTCTTTAAGACGCTCACATCCACAATAATTAATAGACATCAATAAAATTTGCTATAGTCCAGTAGATTAAAAACTATAGACCGATATCTCAGGAAACCTTAAAGTTCAAGCAAAAATTTTCGTAAAATTATCAATTATAAATCGACAAATTATAATGAAATTGCCAAAATATATAGTAATATGTACTTTAACTCTATTCCAAAAATGATCAAAATCGGTTCAGTTGAAAAAAAGTTATAGCCAAAAATATAAATTATTTTATGACTCACTAAGTGTTCCTTTCTTATATTTAAGAAAACTTCTATGAGTGTATGTGTGAGTGTGTATGTAGTAAACATAACATATTTACTTCACACGCATTTGTGTGATGTAGGGTATTGATGATTCGGCATAGCCGACTATATCATTTCCACTTGTTTCAATTTCAATTGTGTATTTTAACGTAACGAATTTATTGTTTGCTTTAATATTTAATTTATTTCTCTCTTGACTTTCATTTAGTAGTTGTTTTAATAAAAACAACAACAACAACAGCAACAATAACCACAATATTTCCAAATATATTATTAAAATTTGTTAAAAAAATAAGCTAAAACAACAATAAACTATAACTTTTAAATAGTTTTTTTATTATAAAACAAAAATAGTCAAAATGTGTGTATCCCACCTAAAATTCAATTCAATCGTTATTTAATATTTCTCCCATTGTTGATGTTGTTATAAGAGTGTATAAACCTCGCACAGTGGTTTGAAAATAGTGAAATATATGTAACAAAATATAAAATATAAAATCTATAAATACAACATTATTTCAATTATGATTTTTTTTTAATTCAAGAAAAAATTTTAAATTCAATATTTTTTGGCAATTTACATGTGAAAATATTAAATCAATATAAAACGATGTTAATTTAACATTATATTACATGTTAAAATGATGTTGAAATCATTTAAAATTAAAAATTAATACTTCCAAGAAAAATTTCTGAAATTAACTATTTTTTCGTGAAACATTCTGGTAGCAATCATTTCCGGACAATCGTTTAATAAGTGGAATTTCAAATGTTAAAAATTCGAGTGCTAGTTTCTCTATAATCAAGACTGTAATTGATCAGTAGTTAAGATTTTAGTCTGCCTAATATCTGGTCGCTAGTCTGGATAATGTCAATAATCAAGACTATAGTCTGTCTAGAATTGAAACTGTAGTCTGTCTATTATCAAGACTTCAAAGTTTCTATAATTAAAACTTCACTTTACCTGTAGTCAGAACACTTTGTCTACTCAAAAGTCAAGTCTGCTTTTTGTCAAGATTCTACTTTGTCTACAATCAAGGCTCTAGTGTGTCTATATAAATTAGACTCTAGTCAGTCTATAACCAAGATTCAAGTCTGTTATAATCAATACTCAAATCCTTCCTTTCATCAATTTTATATTTTTCTATAATCAACGCCCTAGTCTGTTTAAGATAAAGAGTCTAGTCTAATCTGTCTTAAACCATGACTTTAGCTGCACTATAATAAAGACTAAAATTCGCCTATAGTTCATAACCTGGACTCTAGTCTAGTAGTCTATTATCTTATTACAAACAAGACTCTAATCTGTCTATAACCATGACTCACTATAATCTAAAAGACTCTATTCTGTCTGTCATCAAAACTCTAGTCTGTTTAATCAAGTCCTTAGTCTGGCTATAATCAAGACATCAATCTTTATATAATCAAGACTATAATCAGTGTATTAAAAAGACTTTTGTATGCTTATAGTTCAAACACTATAAATCATGACTCTAGTGTGTCTATAATCAAAATTAAAGCCAGCCTATAATCAAGGCTCCAGTTTCACTAGAATCAAGATTCTCATTAGCCTAAAATGACTACTCTAATCCACATATAGTCAAGAGTCTATCTTGCATATTGTTAGTAACAATAGAATATTCCTCAGTAGACATATGTCATGATCTAAAATATAAAATTTGCCGAAACTTAAATAAGTTTTTATAACTAAATTTTGATACGACTAATTGCCCCGTAAATCCAAAAATAACAAATTCGATAAAGAATATAAATATTGAAATTAAAAAATCAACATTGCACAATTTGTTTCAACATGTCTAAATGTTAAATTTAAATGAAGGTGGACAAATCAACATCGATTGAAAGTAAAAATGATGAATACTAAAGTGAAATGAAAAGCATCTTCAGTTTCTCAGACATGTTCATATATTGAATAATAAAAATTCTATTTGATAGATGATTCTTGGAGAATATCGGCATACAAACTCTCCGAAAAAATCGCAGGCTTAGAATATTTTACAATAATCGGATTTGCTAGTCTGAATCGACTATAAGATTATCTGGAGTATTTGATGATAAAGAAAAACACTTTTAAGATAATTTTTCTAATATATAATATTTTGATCTAATCGAAAATCCCTCCTAAATAACGGCAATTGCATAAGATTGAAACTGATTTTAACGAAATGTGCATACAAAATATTAAATCAAATGTAAAATATATAATTTGAATCTAATTCGAATTTAAAATATGATCTTTATTAGCGCAAAAATCCAAAAAGTTCCAATCTTTTTCTTAAAAAAAAGCGATAATGATCCTCAGTGATCCAGATCTTAAAAAAGGATTTAAATTGATTCTTTTTGTAGTTTAAATTTCCAACAAATATTTATCTGTTCAAAATTACTAAGAGAAATTATTTAAGATCTTCTCTCTAATAAAATGTGAGAGACAATGCGATCTAATTTTCATGAGATTCTCTAAGTCAAATACTTTTGATCAGTTCGATTACTGTTAAATTATTAGTGATAATTTTAATTTTCGATCGTTTTGATTTTAGTTATGAACAGTAACGATCAATACGGAAGTAACAATGATGATGCATTAAATGAAACTCAAATATCTTTTTGGGAAAACATATCAGTTCGGAAAAAATAACTGCGCCAAAATGATCATTTCTAGATAGGTGATCGTGCTTTAATTGAAGTTTCGAAAATAAATAATTTGAAATTTTACTTCCACAATTTTGTTAATAAACAATTAATTTACTGCAATTAACAATATTTTAAGTCACTTTATAACAAAACGATCTACTGTTTTGTTACTCTCTCTCAATACATCTCTCTCATCAATATTAAAACATAAAATCTAGAGATACATACAAAGTTTTATAAATCCATACAATGTAATTTGGACTTAAGCTCTATTAGATTATCTTAACTCTGGTCTAAACAAAATAATAAAAATTTATTGAAAATCTATTGAAAAACTAGAGAGAGAGAGAGAGAGAGAGAAAGAACTGCATATGGATCTATGATCGTAATACTCAATAAATTATTATTGTGTCCATTAATGATTAATGGAGTATTATTGATATTATATTAAATATTATAATAATTTATTCTTAATTCTCTCTTTTAGACTCACGATCTCTTGATTTGATTCTCTCATATTCAATATCATTATGATTTTCATTTGTTGTATTGATTTTTATGTAGTGAAGAAGTAAAGGGAGAGAGTGTGTGTGAGAGAAAATGATCACCCTCCATAAAATGTTTAAACTTAAAACTTTTGTATAATAAATAAACTAAAATAATAATAACAACAACAATAATAATAAAACAAATCATTAAAACATCAATCGATCGATCGATTGCGTCGTTTTGCGTTTTATTACATTAAAGAAAACATAATCAAAAATAACAACAACAACAAAAAGCGGAAAACTACATTAAACAAAAAATATATATCGTATCGTATCGCATTGTGTCTGGCTTATTTTTATTAGTTTAAGCCAAAACAAAATCTGTTTTTAAAAATAAAAAAAAAAAGTTTAAACAAAAGAAAAAATTAAAAATAATTATAACGATCAGCTTGATCGCACTTTTTTTTGTTTTCATTGAAGTGTTTTTTATATTGTGTTCCTTGTATTAAGTGCTTTTTCTTCTTAAAGTGATTTTTTTTCTTTGGCCTAAAACAAGTGTCTGTAAATATTTATTTTTGTAAAAATTTTGTGGTTTTTCCTCATAATTTATTGGATTTTTATTAAATCATTTTAAAATTTTTAAAAAAGGTAAGATTTTTTTTTGGTTAAATTTCATTGAAAAAGATATTTTTTTATAATTTTGTGGTTTTCTAGAATATTTTTATTTGTTTAACACTAAAAAGTGTTTATTGCAGATTTTATAATTTTAGATCTTTGATATTTGATACTTTTAGTAATTGAAGAGATTTGTTGGCTAAATAAATGAAAAGTGATGAAATTATTGCATAAAATACAGAAAGGGAGATAATTAATTAACCCATTGAGAATGCCAATAAATATAAATAAATTATTAAATAAAGTGAAACGTTATTAAGTTATATGTTCATCGCAAACATTTATATATTCGCAGCAAACATTTATTGTCATCAGCAACATGTTAATTGTTCAATTTATTTTATTTTGATAACAATTTCGTTCTTCTAACAAAATTATTTTATTAAATAAAAAAATATATTTTAATCGCAATATAGTTGGAAATATGTTTGACTGATCACAAAAATTTTTTGGTGACGACAACAATAACTATTTTTATTAATTCAAAATCACAATGCGAATAAACAAACCTTTCGTTACAATGACAATATATTTTTTGGAATAATAATATTTTTTGTGGTGATAACAATAACTATTGTTGTTAATACAAAATCACAAAGCAGAGAAAGAAATATTTTAGTTACAGTAACAATATCTAAGAACAATATGGTTACCGAAAACATATTTTATGGTTACTACAAGCATATTTTTTTATGTTTACCGCAAACATATTTTTTCTCTGCATGTAGCTCATATATAATTCTCCATTTTCCAGAAAATATTATCTTATAAAACTCTTAATTGTTTCAATGGAATTCGACTTAAATAACTTTAAGAACATCAATTCACATTATTTTTATGTTCATAAAATAACTTAAAATTAAAATATTTTAATAAAATCCGGAAATAATATATACGATTTGGAATATTTAAATTGGAGGATATTTAAAATTGGGCAGAATCGAATAAACACACATAACAAGTTTCATTAAAATGCAATTTGCATTTTGCTGATAATATTACAACCACAGTTAGTCCACCAATCGGATGGACAGACATCGTTCAAACGTTTAAGAAAGTGATATATATATATTCTATTTATATATTTTCGAGATCTGTAAAAAATATTAACTAAATAAAACACTAATTTAAACTTGACGATAAACTGGTTTCAAGGAAATAAATTTAAGATACTTAAGTTTACAGTTTCCGGTCTCACTTCCTTCTCTAAGAATCTACGATGCAACATTAGACAGACGAACGGATGGACCATTGCTACATCGTTCAAGAAAGTATTATATACCTTTTATACCATATTTTGTGATCTGCAGAATAGTGTCCATTAATTGATATAACAATCAAGGCTCTAAATTTGAATTGTCTGAAAGTTATGGACTTAGATTCAATATTATATTTATAGTTTTTCAGCCAGACGGACGGACGGACGGACGGACAGATATCGATATAGCGATTTAAGAAGAAGCTATATATTATTATAATCTAAAGCTAACATCCATTAATTAAACTATCGGGATTAAATTTTTTTTCGGTTCCAGATCACTTCCTTTTAAGCAGCATTACAATTATAGTTAGACAGTTAGACAGAAGGACAGACTTCACTAAATCGATTTAGAAAATGTTATATGTTTTGTTTATATAATTTTGAAATCTGTAGAATCATATCAAATAAGTGATATAAAAATGACGTTACTGTTTGAAAATTATTGACTCTTATACAGATCGTAACATGTTTACGGTTCTTTTTCTTAAATTCAAAAATTACAATTTATATAAGAGTGATTCGGGTGAACTGACAAAGATCGCCTAGATGTTTCGGAAAGTGTTATATATATTTATATGATCTGTAGAAAATTGTCCATTAAAATAAACTAATAAAAATCTTAAAATTTTTTCGGTCTCATTTCATTTTCTTAGAACCAACAGATTAAACGTCATGATTTGAAAGTTTGGTTTAAGAGGAAATTGACTTAAATACAAAATTATTTCCCTTTAACTGTTGAATCACTTTAAATAAATGATTTAATTTTTTGCAAAGTTAAAGAGTTTTTTTAAAACTTTTAAAATAAACTTTATTTCGAGTGGCAAATTAATTTTTATTTTATTTATTTGTTCAGATTATTTCACTTTGAGAATTAATAAAATCAACAAATGAATGAAAAAATAAGTAAAACGTACAAAAAAAAAAATAGCAAAAAGGAAAAAAAATATGTTAAATATTCAATTAACAAGATTTGAAAGAAGCACGAGTAAAGTTGAAAGATTTTTAGAAAAAGAGTTTAAATAAAAGAATAAAAACTTGTTTAAATAATAATAAAAAAATTATTGAAAAATATCAGCAAAAATATAAATATGAATAAAATTTAAAAAAAAGAAAATCATATAACAGTTTTTGAAAAAAATTAACTCTCGATTTTGGAAATTTTATAACGAAAAAAGTCATATTTCATGGAAAAAGCAGAAAAAAATCATATAAAAGCGGAAATAAAACATATAAAAATGCTTTGTTCGGCTTTGCCGAATCTTCAATACCCTCCACCACAAATGGATGTGAAGAGGAAAAATATGTTTGCGGTAACCATCATGCTATCGTTATTAGATATTGTTACCGTAACTAAAATATTTGTTTATTCGCATTGTGATTTTGAATTATTAACAATAGTTATTGTTATCACCACAAAAAAATATGTTTGCGGTAACCATAAACAAGAAGCATCACAATATTGTTATCAGATATTGTTACCGTAACTAAAATATTTGTTTATTCGCTTTATGATTTTGCATTGTTAACAATAGTTATTGTTATCACCACAAAAAATATTTTTATTCCAATAAAAAGTATTGTTATCGTAATAAAAAGTTTTCTTTTATTCGCATGCGACATCACGCATTAATAAAAATAATTTTATTACAGCAACGAAATTATTATGAAAATAAAATAAATTCAATAATTAACATGTTGGTGGTAATAATGAATGTTTGCAACGAACATATTATGAAATGACGTTTCACTGCGTGCAATTTATAAAATATGTAATATTTTTGGCTATAAGTTTTTTTAAACTGAACCGATTTCGATATTTTTTGGAATGGTAATGAAGTACATGTAGCATAATGTTATGGCAAAATTTTATTCTAATTTGTCGACTTATAATTGACAATTTAATGAGAGTTCTTTCCTTGAATTTGCAGATTGACCCAGATATCGCTAGATTGATATTTTGCTAGTTTTAAACAAGTCCTTTCAGGACTTTTTTAAACAGTCAGGCCAAATTTCATTGCGCTCTGTCAAATATTATGGATGTGAGCGTCGTTAAAAAACAGACAGAGTGACAGAGAGGCAAACATAGCGTTACACACGGAATAATAAATTTTATATACCCTCTTCACCAATTGTAGTGATGGAGGGTATAAAAATAAATAAATAAATATAAATCTGTGATTGATCTTGGGATCTGTTAAGAGTTTTAGCAAGAAATTTTATTTATTTTTGGCCGCAAGATTTCAAGGTTTTGTTTTTTGTTGTCATAAAGAGAAAACAAGAAAAAAGACCTTAAAATAACGTTGAAATGGGGATTTACCAGAAAAAACAATAACAAGAGAGTCTGTGTTTAACAAAAACCTGAAACAAATCATCACTTAAATAGAAAATCACAAATTTAAGACACTTTACAGTTGACTGGTGATTTTTGCAAAATATTGACTGTATTTTGAAAATTGCATAATCAAAAGATGACACTTAAAAGCTTTTGAGCTTAAAAGAAAAAAATGATAATAATTATAGTTATTTTTTAAATAAAACCCCGATTTAGTTTAAATAAACCTTTCAAGGTTATGTTTTTAAAGTAAACAGTTTTTTTTGAAAGTTTAAAGATTTTTTTCGTAAAAATATCATGATTTTAAAGTTCAATTACCTTTTTCTTTAATTCTCTTAAGGAGTGAGATCAAAAAATGCTTAACATACATAAATTGATAATAAAAACAAAAGCACTAAACTTTCAGTTTTTATTTTATTCTTTGATTAAAAATAGTTTTAATCACGAGTGAAGAAATTCTGTACCTTTTTCGGATTTTTTCCATTAACGAACAGGTAGCCCATCTCCATTTAAGCTCTATCACACGTTTAGACTCATTTTTTTGCTCTTTAATTTGAACAAGAGCCCTACATCTCTCCACTAGCCAAAGCTCTAGGCGGTTTGGAAGATTTGCCAAGAGCAAGAGGAAAATTTGGACTGCTTTTTGAAGTATATTCGGACCGGGAAATTGCGAAATATCTGACAGAACATACGTCTAAAATATTTGAAAATATTTTTTTTAACTTCATTTCATTTTCGGTGTTCTGGCTTTGGCTTCCAAATTTTTAGCAGCAGAAATGCGCAGGAACTTTTTGAGGTTTCTATGTTTTTAAACCTGCATTAGCTTTATCTTTTCTTACGAAATATTTCGAGCACTGAGCTAACCGGATTGCTTTGCTATAGTGTATGTTGAGAGGTCTTTTGAAAATGCATTTTAATTTTTGGATTTAGAAACATTATGTGGACCGTTTCCTATACCTGAATAAGGTATTCTATTACCGGACAAGTTTTCCCGGTACTGTTTACTAATATAGAAAATCCTTTGACGTTAGGCCTTTAAATACTTGGCCAACTTTTTCTAGAACCAATTTGGGGTTTTATTTAAAATCACTTATTTCAACCAGATTCACAATATCTTCAATTGTGTTAACATTAAACACAATAACTGAAATTTTTACGAAGATAACTGAGTAAAAAGTCAAGAAAAGCGTGTATTCAAAAAACCAACATTTTCAGAAAACCGGTTTTCGAGTTATTCGAAAAATGGCCTTTTCAAATAAATCCGGTGAAATTGAAAAAAATTTAAATTGAAATAATGGTTCCATCATAATCAAAATGTATTTCTTCTTATATCAAACAAACAAGAATTTCATGCAAAAAATTTCATAAAGTTATCGTTGCACTATATAATGCTCTTAATGGCAGGGCAGGTCTATATCTGTTTAACTAAAAAATTTATATTGCTGATCTCATTTAATTATCTTTATTAATGTGATTATTTTATTAAAGAAAATCGATTCAGAATATGATGTTTAAGAAAGCATACAGAATTTTGCCCATACAACATGGATGGAATTTTTTTGACTGAGTAAAGTCATGGCGGAATAAGTAAAAGCGAAGCTTAATATTTAAGTGAAAAACTTCAATGTGCTTTACATTAAAAACCGTTAAACCGACTGAGAAATTCGGCATATCGAATAATTCGAAAATAGAAATTATTCGAAACCGGTCGGTTTTCTTAAATGCAAAAGACCGGTTAACTGGATTCCGATTTCGGTTTTTGTTAACACTAATATTTGGATTAAAAGTTTCTATAAAAAACGTGTGTTAAGAATTTTTCAGTCTTATTTTTTATTTAAGATTTTATTTTAAAATTTTATAGACTTTAATTAACACATTTTTGTTTTCGAAAAAAATCTTAATTTTTAAATTGTTTATTTTTCTATAAGAAAAAAAACATAAAAATCAAAACATTTAAAAAAATAAACGAAAAATTTTTAATTTTCAAAATATTTTCAAATACGAAAATAATTTTCTGCCCAAAATGACATAATCTCTGGAGGTGACTTCTAATCAGAGAATTTTTAGTATAAAAACAAATATTAATTATTTATTAAATAAATAATAAATAAATAAATTTATTGTATAATTAATTAAATAAATAAAAATTTATGAAAATAAATATTGAAAAAGTAATTAATCAAAATTAAAAATAAAAACACTTGCAGATTATTTAACTTGAATACACAAAGAGAAAAAGAGGGTTAATTTATTTTTGTTTTGTTTTCACAACTTGTGTCTTATTAACATGAACATAAATAAATTATTATAAATAAAAAAATAAAAATATTATAAATTAAATTTTTTTTTTAATTTAATCGAAGGATGTCTAAGGAAACTTTTCTGTGTGATCAAGAAAAGAGCCATATTAAATTTTCTCATAACCAAGAATGTTCGAATAGAGAAAATGATCGTTAAATTTAACGTTACAAACGTGAGGTGCGTGAATTCTTTAAAAAAAGAACAGAATTATGGTATTTGAACAAATTTCCAAGAGAAATCCAAATTAACCTTATTTCCAACTTGTAACAAATTGAATTCTACACAAATAAAGAACAAACTAATTTTTCCTGTAATTTTCGAACACGTTACTCACACTTCACAAAGAGATGAAACTTATGGGGATACATGACCCATAAAATTTATTCAAATCATGCCTAAAACGAAAGCATTATGATCTTAACAGAGCTAAAACTAAAAATAAATCAAGTTTAAGAGGAAATTAATTCCGACCTTTTTCAAAAGTTAGTAGGATCAATGCCTGACCCTGTCATTTGATCCATAATAAAGGTTAAGTGCGTTTATAGGAAAATGTCCTAAAAAATTAAATTAAGTTAAAAAAGTTTAGTTAAAAATATTTTAAATAAAATTTTATTTAATTTAATAAAAATATTATGTTGTTGTTTATTGTTTCTTATTTATTAAAAAAAAGTTATGTGCATTTGTAGTAATATGTACCAGTGCATAGGTAAAAAGTAGCCAGATTTTATTACAATATGTTTGCCTTTAATTTAAAAAAAATAAAAAGATCTTGACTGGAATTTTTAGGTTGTCTCAGATATCGGTTTATAACTTTTCACTCTGCGTAGGACAATAATAAACCTTTTTGTCAAATTTCATTGACCTGGACGATCATTAATAAAAATGTGAGTGTACCAGACAGAAGGTCGGTGGAAGGTCACCGACAGCGCCTCTGACCAAATAGGGATCTGTGCTCTTCCAAATGTGCTAATAAACACCTCTGCTCTATGCATGTGAATTTTTTTTTTAATATCTTTAACGACTCAAAAGTTACAGAATTATTTCCAAAAACAACCGATTTGGACAACAATTCTATACATGAGCATTGTTGAGATGATATTAATTTTAACTAAAATTCATTTATCTAAATTTTTCTTTGCTCTCTTTGCACTCCACCTTTTGTATTCTCTGTGTGTGTGTTTTCACTTAATTATAAACTGATCATTTTGATCATTACAAGTTAATTTATCTCTTTTTCGAAATTTTTGCTACTGCTGGTAACACAATTTGTATTGTTATTATTACAAAACAATAAAGTTTCTTTTGAAATAAACAAAGAAATGTAGAAAAATCATGAATCATTTTTGTTTATTTATGATTAAAGCGAACAAGAAAAAGAGACAAAAAGACGATAATAATAATAAGATCATTAGCGTATTTAAGCTCTTAAGACTTAAGTTATTGTCTGAGAGTTTATCAACCAACTTTTTTTTTTGAAAAAAAAAAAAAACGTTATTTGATTTCTTACAAAATAGACTTTAAATGAAAGTAAAAATGTAAACATTTGGCAAAATACTAGTTGAAAAAGAAAACAGAATAATAAATGGAAATAACAGAAGACAACAAGAAAACAATTAAGAATATTACAGTTGGTCAAGTCCGACAATGTAATGCTCTACGCCACAATGTTGGTTATAAATGGCAGTTACGAAAAAGTAATATAACTTTCTTAAGTGTACAGCGATTTCAAATATCTCAATCAAAATTTTTTTTAAATCGCTTTATATTTAGGACTTTTATGAGCTTAAGACCTAATCAAGGGACGACATTTATATATGTAATATTGGATCAAACATAGTTAATTTGAAAATGCTTCGTCCTTAAGTCAAAATACTCTATAGGTCGCAACATGGACAGCCAGTCGTTCAAACAGACGTACGTTATACTTTAAAGTTGGTGTAACTATTTTTTTTGTTACAAACATCTGCATAAACTAATAATACTCCAGAGTATAGGGTATAATAAAAAAGAAGTTTTTTGTAAATATTATGATTATGACCAAAATAAAAAGATAACCCAGTTTAAAAAGATGAATATTTTTCCAAGGAAATTTTACACTTTGAAAAAAAAAAAATAAAACTGAAAAAAAGTAAACATTTTAATTAAAATGACATTAAAGTAAAACACGACTTTTCAACGTAAATTGCTTAATTTTTACGTTTCAACTTTAAAAAAATAACAACTAATTTTTGAAGGCATTTAATCATATAATTATTTTTTATAAAAAATAATGATAAATATTTTAAATTAAAATAAAAAAAATATGCACTGATGCATATTCCTATAAACGAACAAAACTTAAAAAGCAAGTAAATCAGTTCGACTTATCTTATATCTTATATATCCTCCTCAGTATCCTAAAATTATTTCTCAAGATTATAATAAATACTCAGGTCAAATTTCACTGAGCTCTGTTAATTATTGTGGACCTTAACGTGCTAACGAAAGACAGACAGACGGACATAGCTAAATCGACCCAAATAAATTGATTTGATGAAATAATATATTTGTTAACTTACGAAATGACAAAGTTTATCACATCAAAAAATCAAAGAAGAATATATATTAAGTGGACTAATAAAGGATGAGTTCGAAAAATTCTTAACACACATTCTGCATAGAAACGTTTACCCGAGTATAATTTGATTTCCTTATCAAGTTTTTAATTATTAATCTGATATGAATCAGAGTTACCAAAGAAATATTTTCCCAAGGCCAAGTATTCAGAGATCTGCCATCAAACTGTTTCTAATGTTATAAATCAGGTTCAGATAGAAAGACTGGTCCACATCATGTTTCTAAAGCAAAAAATACATCCCGTTAGAAAGCAGCCCGGTTAACTAAGTGCTCGGAGTATTTAATTTTAATGTTAATGTGGATTTAAAAACATATAAGGCTCAAAGAGTTCCGCGACAGGAAGGCTGCAAAAAATTTTTTGAGGCCAAAAACAAAGTACGAAAATTTAAGTTTTCTTTAAAAAAATATTCTTGCTGCATAAAGGATGAGGAAACAAATGTTCTGATAGATTTTTCGAAACATCCTGATCAAAAATTTTAAGTTGCTGATGTTCGATGGATTGTTGAAGAAAAGTTAAGGACCCAAAAAATAGTAAAAGTTTCCAAAAATTATTCAAATACAGCTGTGGCTAAAACACGACAATCATTTGTTGCAACAGGTTCTATAAATATCGAAATTTACATCCAGGATTGCAGACAAATAAGACTACATAATGTGTCCTTTTATTTCTGGCCTGGCTTGGCATCCTGTCACTATATTAAACAAGTCTTTGAATGGATCTAGAACAATAATGTGGTATTTGTATAAAGTGCAAATCCTACTGACTGCCGGTGAAGAGATACTGTGCTCTATTAAAAAGAGAATTGAAGGAATTCCAAAAAAGGTTCAATATATCATTAGTTACGGCTAAAATTATATTTTTTTTTAATAATT
This sequence comes from Cochliomyia hominivorax, assembly GCA_004302925.2. Classification (NCBI taxonomy): domain Eukaryota; kingdom Metazoa; phylum Arthropoda; class Insecta; order Diptera; family Calliphoridae; genus Cochliomyia; species Cochliomyia hominivorax. Next base: position 12,593,292 of record PYHX02000413.1, read on the forward strand.
TCAGTCACAACAATAAAATATTTGGAAGTTTCAGAAACATTTAGATTCTTGTTTTTTATTTCCGAACATCATAATTCTGTTCTTTCTTTAAAAAACTCCCACATCTCACATTTACAATATTTAATTTTACGATCACTATTTCCATTGGAACATCATTGGGCGTTAAAGAACTTAATTTGGATATTTTCTTGATGGGACTGAAATTTTGAAACGTTATGAAATTTATCAATAAAATTAGAAGATTCTGCAGTAAAATTGAGATATTGTCTTTATTTATTTAAGACAGATGTTAATCTGCCTTTATAGAAACCATCCACATAAAATAGAATCAAGAGCAATATCAAGGCCAATAACAAGTCTAAGAAAAAAATCTGGTTTATTTTAAAAAAACTACCGTTAGATGAGAACAACAAATATAAAACAAAGATAGAGAAAAAATTAACTGCATTTTTAGGAATATTCATCAGTGTAGTCATATTATATATTAAAGATCGTGATATTTATCTGAGAAGTTTAAGGCAAAATTCATGTTAATGTTTTTGTGTTATATTGAAATTACAATAAAAATTATTTTAATTATATTGAGAATCTGCTTCTTCTTCAAAACTGATTTCAATTAAAATTTTTGTTAACAACTTGCACACCTTAAAATTGTTTTTGCTTTTTTTATTATTTTCGTCGTTTTGAACGAAATTAAAAATTTCACCTTCAACCTCAAAAACGGAAAATAATGTTAATAAAAATTATAAAATTTAATTTCAATTAAAAAAAAACGTTCATTTTATAATTATTAATTAATTATAATTAAAATTTAATATTGAAACAAGTTAAAATGTTATATTCGTCTATGCCGAATCTTCATTACCCTCCAACACAAATGCGTGTGAAGTAAGTGTGTTATGTTTCGCACATATACGCTCATATCAACTAGCAGATATTGAAGTTTTTCTGAACCGATTTTGATATTTTTTTAACATGGTAATAAAGTATATATGACTTTAAATTATTCTAATTTGTCCATTAATTAATCACAATTTTACGATTAGAGGTTATCGGTCTATATTTATTAATATGCCGAACCGATTTTGCTTGTTTTAAATAGGATACTTCTAGGGACCATAGCAAGTACTCAGGCCGAATTTCATTGCGCTCAATCTATCGTTGTGGATGTGAGCGTCCCAACAACAGACAGACGGACATAGCTAAAACGATTCAGATTTTAATAATACCTTCTTCACAACTTGTGGTGGTGTAGGGTATAATAATTGTTAACTAAAATTACTACAACAACAAAACATATATAAAATTTAAAATTTATGTCATTAATCAGGGGTTTACAATTAGAATTATCAGATGATTAATAATTAAAATTTATTAATTAGAAAACTAATTTTTGTTTTCATTTTTCTTTAATTTTTGTTAATTTTCCAATAAAATTATTGAAATTTATTTTATTTCCTTTATTAAAATTTTAATCAAAATGATTAATTAGTCTTTTAATTAAAACTTTTATAATTTTTTCTTAGAAATTTTCTTTAAAAAATTTGTTAAAAACCTAAAAACGTATTAAATAAAACATCAAAGAAATAATTAATGAATTTTATAATAAGAAAAAAATCACTCTAATTTAATTAATGTTAACTAAAAATAAGCCTTTTTTATGGAACCAGTTTTATTGTTTGTTCAGAATTTTAATTATAATTAAGAATTTATGAATTTAATATAAATTCTTTTGTGTATTTTTATAACAGATCATAAACAGAACACTATGGGGCAAAATAAAGGAGAAACAAGTTTTTTGTAAAACAATTTAGTCGAAAATGTAATTTTTAACAAAAAAAAAAAAAAAAAAAAATCAAAATTAAATTGAATTTGAAATCTTCACGTTAAGTTGGAACTCGCCAATAATATTGTATATTTTAATTGGACCTGAATTCATTTTCAATAAAATTCAATGAGAATTAAAAACTACAAATAAAACATTGAATTCTAAAAGTTTTAAATAAATTTCATGAAATTGTAAAATTTAAAATTTTAGTAAATTTAAAAACAAAAATGTTTCAACTTGAATGTATTTTCAATAAAAAATAAATTTAATTTTATATTAATTAATTATATTAATTTTCACTCAAATTTATTATTTTAGTTAAGGAATTTTAATTTTAATATTAACAATTTTTCAAAATTGTTCAAATTTCACAAAAATTTAAAATTTTTACAAAAATTTTAAATTTTCACAAAAATTTTAAATTTTCACAAAAATTTTAAATTTTCACAAAAATTTTAAATTTTCACAAAAATTTTAAATTTTCACAAAAATTTGAAATTTTCACAAAAATTTGAAATTTTCACAAAAATTTGAAATTTTCACAAAAATTTGAAATTTTCACAAAAATTTGAAATTTTCACAAAAATTTGAAATTTTCACAAAAATTTGAAATTTTCACAAAAATTTGAAATTTTCACAAAAATTTGAAATTTTCACAAAAATTTGAAATTTTCACAAAAATTTGAAATTTTCACAAAAATTTGAAATTTTCACAAAAATTTGAAATTTTCACAAAAATTTGAAATTTTCACAAAAATTTGAAATTTTCACAAAAATTTGAAATTTTCACAAAAATTTGAAATTTTCACAAAAATTTGAAATTTTCACAAAAATTTGAAATTTTCACAAAAATTTGAAATTTTCACAAAAATTTGAAATTTTCACAAAAATTTGAAATTTTCACAAAAATTTGAAATTTTCACAAAAATTTGAAATTTTCACAAAAATTTGAAATTTTCACAAAAATTTGAAATTTTCACAAAAATTTGAAATTTTCACAAAAATTTGAAATTTTCACAAAAATTTGAAATTTTCACAAAAATTTGAAATTTTCACAAAATTTGAAATTTCACAAATTGAAATTTTCACAAAAATTTGAAATTTTCACAAAAATTTGAAATTTTCACAAAAATTTGAAATTTTCACAAAAATTTGAAATTTTCACAAAAATTTGAAATTTTCACAAAAATTTGAAATTTTCACAAAAATTTGAAATTTTCACAAAAATTTGAAATTTTCACAAAAATTTGAAATTTTCACAAAAATTTGAAATTTTCACAAAAATTTGAAATTTTCACAAAAATTTGAAATTTTCACAAAAATTTGAAATTTTCACAAAAATTTGAAATTTTCACAAAAATTTGAAATTTTCACAAAAATTTGAAATTTTCACAAAAATTTGAAATTTTCACAAAAATTTGAAATTTTCACAAAAATTTGAAATTTTCACAAAAATTTGAAATTTTCACAAAAATTTGAAATTTTCACAAAAATTTGAAATTTTCACAAAAATTTGAAATTTTCACAAAAAATTTGAAATTTTCACAAAAATTTGAAATTTTCACAAAAATTTGAAATTTTCACAAAAATTTGAAATTTTCACAAAAATTTGAAATTTTCACAAAAATTTCAAATTTTCACAAAAATTTCAAATTTTCACAAAAATTTGAAATTTCAACAAAAATTTCAAATTTTCACTTAAATTTTAAAGTTTCACTAAATTTTGAAATTTTCACTAAAATTTGAAATTTTCACTGAAATTACAAATTTTCAGAAAAATTTCAAATTTTCACTAAAAATTTCAAATTTTCACTAAAATTTAAAATTTTCACTAAAAAATTTCAAATTTTCATAAAGTTTGAAATTTTCACAAAAATTAAAAATTTTCACTAAAGTTTGAAATTTTCACTAAAGTTTGAAATTTCCATTAAAATTTGAAATTTCCACAAAAATTTCAAATTTTCACTTAAATTTTTGAAATTTTCACAAAAATTTGAAATTTTCACAAAAATTTCAAATTTTCACAAAAATTTGAAATTTCCACAAAAATTTCAAATTTTCACTTAAATTTTAAAGTTTCACTAAATTTTGAAATTTTCACTAAAATTTGAAATTTCCACAAAAATTTCAAATTTTCACTAAAATTTCAAATTTCCACTAAAATTTCAAATTTTCACTAAAGTTTCAAATTTTCACTAAAAATTTCAAATTTTCACTAAAAATTTCAAATTTTCACTAAAAATTTCAAATTTTCACTAAAAATTTCAAATTTTCACTAAAAATTTCAAATTTTCATTAAAATTTTAAATTTTCACTAAAAATTTCAAATTTTCACTAAAAATTTCAAATTTTCACTAAAAATTTCAAATTTTCACTAAAAATTTCAAATTTTCACTAAAAATTTCAAATTTTCACTAAAAATTTCAAATTTTCACTAAAAATTTCAAATTTTCACTAAAAATTTCAAATTTTCACTAAAAATTTCAAATTTTCACTAAAAATTTCAAATTTTCACTAAAAATTTCAAATTTTCACTAAAAATTTCAAATTTTCAGAAAAATTTCAAATTTTCACTAAAAATTTCAAATTTTCAGAAAAATTTCAAATTTTCAGAAAAATTTCAAATTTTCACTAAGAATTTCAAATTTCGACTAAAATTTCAAATTTTCACTAAAATTTTAAATTTCGACTAAAATTTCAAATTTTCACTAAAAATTTCAAATTTTCACTAAAAATTTCAAATTTTCAGAAAAATTTCAAATTTTCACTAAAAATTTCAAATTTTCAGAAAAATTTCAAATTTTCACTAAGAATTTCAAATTTCGACTAAAATTTCAAATTTTCACTAAAATTTGAAATTTCGACTAAAATTTCAAATTTTCACTAAAAATTTCAAATTTTCACTAAAGATTTCAAATTTTCACTAAAAATTTCAAATTTTCACTAAAAATTTCAAATTTTCACTAAAAATTTCAAATTTTCACAAAAAATTTCAAATTTTCACTAAAAATTTCAAATTTCACTAAAAATTTCAAATTTTCACTAAAAATTTCAAATTTTCACCAAAAATTACAAATTTTCACTAAAAATTTCAAATTTCACTAAAAATTTCAAATTTTCACTAAAAATTTCAAATTTTCACTAAAATTTGAAAATTTCACTAAAATTTGAAAATTTCACTAAAATTTGAAAATTTCACTAAAATTTGAAATTTTCACTAAAATTTCAAAGTTTTTTCAACCAGAAAGTACTGTACTAAATTTTGGAAGATCGATCAGTAATTGATTATAGGTTTTATATAACAACCTTTTTTGAAAATCACAACGAATGACATAAATTTCACATAAATTTAAAAATTCTTCTGAAACTTTAGACCCGTGAAATATATCTAAATAAAATTTCTTATGAAGTGTTTGGAATTGATTTGATTTGGTGGAGTATATAAACTTATCTGGTCACATCCGTAGTCGGTGACGCCCAAAAAATGGCCACCATCGGTGTATTGATTTTTTAATTTTTTCCGAAAATCCATTTCTTTTAAAATTATCATACCCGAGATGATCAACTTTGGAGTGTCAAAGACTAAGCCCATGACCAGATAGGGACCAGTATACTTCCAAATCATCTGAGTGTGAGTATAATGAAAATATTTTTAAAAATAATATTTTATAGAGTCACAAATCCTTAAACCAACTTCTGCAAAGGTCGCTCCATAAATGTTCATGTTTGCGTCATGGTGTAGCATAGAATATAATATATTTTTCTTACTTTTTTATTAATTAAGATCTCTTGCCTTAATTAACCTAATAAACTGCATAACACTTTTGCAAAAATTTAATTTTCTATAAATTTATTTTTCAAAAAAATGATCGTTAATTTTATATGAAAATGATTTTTTTTTGAATTTTATGAATGAATTCAGTATTTTCTTCGGAATTCTATTTTTCTTTCATAATTATTAACTAATGAATTATAATTGTTTATTAATTATATTACGTTTTTTTTCTTTTTGTTTTAATCTCTAATTTCAGTTAAAAACCTCGTTGTGAGATAATTTGGTACCAGTCAAAAGCCATTCACCAAATTCGAGACAATGAAACAGAAAAACCCAGAAATAAAGGCATTAAAAAGCAGAAAATAATGGAATTTAAGACGGTGGATTTTTTGTTAAAATTAGAAAAAAAATTAGGAAAAATTGCAATAGTTTAATAACAAATAAAAAAATAGCAAAAATATTACAACAATAAAAAAAATAACCAAAGAAATTAAAAAAATTAAAACAAATTTTAAAATTGTTGTAATTTAATAATATTAACAACAACAACAACAACAAAACAAGTGAAATAAATAAAAAACAAGTAAGAATTGCTATATTCGGTTATGCCGAATCTTAAATACCCTCCTCCCCACAAATACGTATGAAGTAAATACGTTACGTATGTTTCGTACATATACACTCACAGACGTGTACAATATATATACAAGTTTTCCTTAAATATAACACGGAACTATTGATGAGTCATAAAATAAATTATATTTTTTTAATATATAACTTTTCTTTCTACTGAACCGATTTTGATGTATTTTGGAACGATAGTGAAGTGACAAAATTTCATTCTAATTTATCGATTTATTATGGATGTGAGTTTGCCAACAACAGACAGACAGATGGACATAGCTAAATCGATTCAGATTTTGATTGAGATGCAAAAATATATATACATAATGGGGTCTGAGATAATTCCTTCTTAGTGTTACATACGTAATGACAAAGTAAATATACACTCTTCATCACTTGTGGTGGTGTAGGGTAATAATAATCATGAATATGTTTTTTCAAAACTCCCGTGTAATTACAACGTGTTGGAATTTTGAATTTTTATTAGAGGAACAACAATAAATAACAACAAAAAAAAGCTAAAAAAAGGGAATTAATTTATAAAACAAATAAATATTAACAAAAAACACACACACAAATTACAAAAACAAAAACAAGAAAAAAACTATTTATGACGTTTTTGAAAAACAAAAAACATACAAACATGTCATAACCAAAATTCAACATTTAAGTCAAATTCAACTTAACATCAATTCAATTCAAACCTGCGCTAAGAAGAAGCAGAAGACAAAGTGTTTGAAATAATTTGATGGCCCGATTTTTTTTCGTTATTGTTGTTTTTGTTTTGAAGGCACGTGTAACTTGTCTTAACAAATTTTTTTCAAATAATTTTTAAATTTAAACAAAACGATTTCAAGAAATTTGGATATCGAGTGAAAAAAAACTTTAATTGTAATGATTGCAAAATTTGATTGGTGGGTGTTTACTTTTTAAAGTTTTTATTAAAGACAAAAGTAGAACATCTTTCTCCTATTCCTCCTCATCGTCATCATCATTAAGATCTAATTTAACATGACAGTTTCCTATGCTGGTGAAGTGCCTAATGGCAGTAGTTTTGGCTGTTTTTGGAAAATTTTATGGAAGTAAGTAAACATTTTATTGTTTTTTTATTATTAAAAAAAATAGATTTTTATCTTGTTTATTTTCTGTAAACAATTAAAATATATTAATCTTCACTTTGATACCCTACATCATTGTTAGAAAAATTCGTAACTCACTTTGTAAGTGTTTATAATGGAACTTAATCTTTAATTTTATTCTGATATCTAGGAAATTTCGTACACTGATAAGGAGTGAGATTGATAAATACTTAACATACACACATGCATACATAAATACTTGCATACGAACAGTTAGATCATCTACATTTAAAATGTGCCACACTTTGGGAAACATTTTTGTGCTCTTCAATTCTCTCTTAAAAAAATCTCAATATCTCTCTGTTGGCCTTAACTCCGGACAGTTTGGGGGATTTGCCCCTCTTGGTACAAATATCATATTTTTGTTCTTATAACACTCAAGGGCTTTATTTATCATAGTGACAATTGTCAATTTAGGTCAAAAATAAGTGGACACATTATGCATTTTTGTAAACATTCCTTCATGTCAATTTCGGCTTCTTTAGCCACAACTGCATATTGTCTGTCATAAAAAGAACTATTTGGGAAATTTGGAATGCTTTTGGGTCCTAAACTTTTGTTCATTCCGCAAGACGAGGAAGCTTCGAAAAATCTGCCAAACCATACGTTTTGTCATCCATTTTGCAGCAAGAATAATTTCTAAAAATCTTGACCTCAATTTCTGTGGCCTCTAAATTTTTAGCAGCGTTTCTGTCAGAAACATTGTATGTTTTAAAACTTTTCTTATCAAATAGTCCGAGTACTGAGCTAACCGGTCTGCTTTTCTACTGGATGTGTTGGAAGCTCTTTTGGAAATGCTTTCTATTTTCTTTGCCTTTGTGGTCGATTCATTCTTGAATGTTTATTATGAACGGACAAGTTGTCCAGCTACTGTTTAATAACATCAGTTTGACGGTAGTTATCAGTTTAAAAAGTACCAAAACACGTCCTTAATTTATGTTTTTATCAATATAAACTTACTTTCATTATTTTACTTATTTATTGTAAAGAGTTCAAAAAGTACCAAAGTACCAATAACAAAAGAAAATCTGAATTTTTAAATGATCAGCATATTTTTTCATTAATGATCCAAGCAATACTCTTTACAAACTAAAAATATATTTTTTCTAAAAAAAAGTACCACATTTTAATTCGAATTTGGTACTATTATTGACTTGGTGACAATCTTCCCAAAATTAACTTAATAAAACATTCTATATTACTATAATATAAATTGGGTGCGATAAAAGTACCAAATTATAGTTTTAACTCTCTTTCTCTCTAAATAGACCAAATTTCAAAAAGTACCAAACACCTATCAGCCCATTATCAACCGAATTTCCTACAATTCACTATCAGTGCATCTGTAAATGAAGTTTAAATATTTATTGTAATCATTTACTGATATACATAACATTTTGGTCGGTTTATGGTACTTAATTAAAGAAATAAATATAAAGGGTACTTTTTTAATTTTGGTGGTACTTTCTTAATTTATTGTCATAATTAACCCGAAAACAATAAATTACTTTAAATTAATAAATAATATTGAAGTGGAATTTTTAATTGGATGTTCTAAAGGTATTATTTTGGTTAAATATGATATTTTGTGGTACCTCAGTACTAAATGGTACATTTTTTGAGAATTCTTTTAGGGAACTTTTTTAGATTTTTTGAGGGAACATTTGATTTTTCAATACCAACTAATTGGGGCCTTTTATAACCCAAATGGGATAGGATATAACATGATGATTTTTTATGGTACTTTTTTTACAAACTTGATTGAAATTTTTATGGTACATTTTCTCAAAAGGGTAAACAAATTTTGTAATGCTTTTTAAGACCTTCTTAAGGTACTCTTTTGTTTTTCACTGTAATTAATTAATATAAATATTAGAAGTAGATGAGAATAACTTATATTCATTGTACTTTTTGGAGCAACACAGTAGGGTATTGATAATTCTTAGCGACTTAACATTATTATCTCCCTTGTTCCTCTATAGTTATCTTTAACGAGAGATCTAAAGAATTATAAATTAAATTTGTAAACAATAACTCATTTAAAATTAGTTGTCTGAAAACATTATTTATTTAAAACAACTTTAAAAATCTCTACAACTCTTCTTTATAGTGTTTTATCAGTTTTCTCTAAAAAACAATTAAAATTGTTTAACTTTTTATACAATTTAGCCTTTAAAAAAATATTATAATTGCTAATTTGTTGTTGCTGTTGTTTACAATAACAATAAAATTTAACATTTATTATGCTTTCAGTAGCATTTATTGGTCTTACAACAAACAAATTTGTTGCATCAGTCTAATATGACGTGACAAGAGGCAAGATCATCTCTCGATCATTCACTGTTTATTTTCATAAATTATTTGAATAAAAATAAAAGTGAAAAATATGTTTATTATTTTAATAACAAAAAAAAGAGTTAAAATTATAAAAATAAAATCTCATCCATAAATTAACTCTTTTTAAAATTTATGAATTTAATTAAAATGTTTAACAAAAACTTTTGTCTAAACAAAACTTGTTTGATTTGGCTTTTGACAAAAACTTTCATAAATTCCGAAAGATTTATAAATGAAAATCATAAATTTTACTAAAATTTAGAAAATATAATTAAAAATAAAAGTGTAAGACATTAGAATTGATGATGACTACAGACCTGAGGCTAAAAATAGAAGATCGTTAATCTTATATCTCCTAAACCATAATAAACTTATTGTTATTCTTCTAGACAATAATTCCCCGAAAAAAAAACATGAAGCAAAATCAACGTTGAACATAGTTGATTTGAGATGGCATAATTTTTTTCCATTTAGTTTACGTTTATGATGATTTAGTATTGTATTTATCAGAATTTTTCGATATTTATTTAGTGGAAAAATTTAAGTAGTAAAATTTCAAGTAGATTCTCAAGAAATTATATTTACACTGAAACAATGTTAAAATAACATTTTTATTTATGAAGCAAAATCATAACTGAAAACAAGTAAAATTATAGTAGATCAAGCCCTTTTATTTAAATCTCAACACCACATTGTTGGTTATTATTGGTATCAAAAATGAATGATCGACCCTCGTATATATATAATTTTTGTTAAAGTGCAGTATATTATGATTATAATAAAAATGTAGGATTTTGTGCGCTTTAAAAAAATTTTTCTGGGATGAGAGCTAGTGGGAATTATGGACCGACCTTCGTTAAATTTCATACATCGATTTTTGCTTATATTTATCTTTATTTTACCAATTCATATCACATGACCAACGTACATGTGAGATTTATGCCCTTCATAGTGTTATTTTTATTGGGGGTTGTATGGACCTTTGAGAATATTGGACCGATCCTCATATAATTTGGCACATCATTTTATAATATTACCAGACTTATTAGTTAAAATTGCTCTAAATTCAGCGCTTTTATAAACCTTAGAACCCCTTTCCGGGAAAGAACATT